>JAUBNY010000986.1:6585037-6597244 GCA_032275445.1 Crypturellus soui | reverse complement strand
CAGCCTTGAGACTCGGAGGAACAGCAGCTCGGCAGGTTTCCAGGCCCGGACAACTTAGAGAAGAACAGCAGCCGGGCAGATTCAGCGCTGCAGCTAGAAATCAGCGCTGGTGGAATTCCATCCCTGCCAGTGGCGAGTCTCGAGTCTTGTGCCCTTTCCACGCGCGGCATCCCTGATCTCTAAAAATCACAAGGTTACTTTTTTCCTGTCTCTCAAATGTTTGCAAATGCAGTCTTGACTTTTCTGAGCTATATACAACAGTTTTTTATTATGATAGTTTGAAAAGATTGGATGAAAAATGCAATTCTAGCCAATATTTTGCCAAGACAAGCATACTCTTTACTTTGTGTCTTACTATATTATTGCCTGCTATATCATCTGCTTTTTTCACATATCCAATGAATTGCAAAAGTACCTTTCCTTTGTGCCTGGTATTCACTTTGGTGCAAAGTTTCCCAATGGGTGTGTTCACATGACTGATATGCAGCAGTAAAAGAGAGGGTGGAATCCCAGAAACAGGTATAACTGTCTGATTTACTTTCACGAGAGAGCACGTATGCCATGAAACAGATGAGTCAGCTCTGAGCAGCCAAGAGACTAACACACTGTTGTGGACATGAATTCCAGCCCTCTGAACACCGAAATGTATCGCACTATACCTACTTCTTAGGAAGCATGCTGAAGTATTTACAGCCCTGAGCAGGAGTTTTTTAGCAAATGGTTTTTAATTATTAAGTATTAAACATGTTTTTTCTGATAACATCCAAACAATCTGTATGATGTAAAATCTTAAGACACGGGCTTTCATTTTATCATATACATTTCTCATTGGAAGTAAAAATCCATGAGGAAATATAATCTGACAGATGTAGCACTGTGTACTGTAATGTACCTAACTGAAGTACATACACTGGCCATAAAACAAATGGTCTAATGTCAAGAAAGCAAGGTGTCACAGAAGGTGAAATCCCAGAATGGCAAATTACAAAGATGGAGTAACACAAAAGATGAGAACTGCATCTGAGAGCTCTTTTTGAACTGCCATTTTATATGTTTGCTTAGTTTACTGTGAGTATCCTTTATAATTTTGATTACCACAAGCACATCTTTCTAGTAAAAGGTTTTTTCTTCTTACTGTTGCAGAAACTAAACAGCAAAAATGTACATTTTTTTATGACTCTGACTTGAAAAGATGAAAATGAACATTATCTGTGTCTGTTCAGCAGGAATGCTGAACAAAAGGAGTGTGAGTTAAGAACGACTTCTGCAAAAACTACTCTGTAAAAAAGGTTTTCTTATGCATAGTAAACTCTAATTCAGTGTAACTGCTGGAATGTCTCAAGGCCTCAGACTAATAGCAGTCTGTGGCCTCAATCTAATAAGTTCAGTCAACCAGATGAAAACCTTCCATTACAGGCATCTTCTAAAAATGATCTGTTAGGCAAAAGATACCAAAGCTCTTATATTTCTTTGTGAGAGCAAATGCATTATATGTCTCCACGAATTATACACCAAAGGAGTTAGATACTGTTTGTAAAACAAGCAAGCCTGCTGGGTTTAATCACCACAAGCAAAAGTCACTTTGAATCTGCTACTAACAGCACTTTGGCATCTTTTATTAGTGGGTATATAAAAGCCTCTTTGAATTTTTAAAATACATTGCAGCTGTTTCCTTTACAAGTGTTGGTACAGCAATATTCCCACTGACCTATATTCCTGAGATTACTTCTATGCTGCAGAGTTTCTCTTGCAATAGTTACAAAAATGAGCTCGGACAATGAGCTTGGGTGATTAGTCATTGGCCCATCATCTCTGCAGCTAGATTCAAACGGGCTCTTGACAGGAGTATCCTAATCTCAACACAGGCCTGTAAGTCTACGGTGAAATGACTTTATGGCTTCTGGACAGTAAAAATAATTAAAAAGCAGTTTTGTTTCTTTTTTAATATGTGAGTACAAAAAGTATTTCACTTTATTTGGGTTTGTAAAAAAATGTGTTTTTCCATTTTTTCCAACAGATATGTCCACACAAAATTGATTAATTTTGATGAGAAATCACACCACATGCTCCTTTTGAAAAAATAAGGTTAAATACATTCGAATTAGCTTCAAGCAATCATGTCCATGCAATGATATTTTTAAAACTGAAACCTGGCAAAATGTCTCACTCGGAGGTATCAACTGAGTACTGGTGATCTTAATAGAGGTGCAGTGGTATATGTAAGAGGATAATTAACTCATGTAAGATTCCTCACAACTGCGTATACTACATTCATTTATATTGTTTAATTCAAATCCAGACATTAGTCCCTAAAATCCGTATGTGAAGTGTAAGCATTTTATACATCAGCTCCACTTAATTTTTAAAGAACTGATCAATTAAGTTCTATTGTTTTATGTTAAATTTCAGCTTCAGTTGTTATCCTTAGGAACTTTGGTAATCAACAGGTGTGAAATTATCCTATCCTTTTTGAAAGAAAAAGAAGAAAGAAAATACTGTTGAAATCTATCTTCATAATAGATCATATACTGTATGTTTTTTATATAGTACATAATAGCAGGATTCATATGCCCTTACCTGAATTTATTAAAAGTCTGATAAATTGCAAAAATATAGCGTGTAAACTATATTTCATGGGCACAGCTAGGGAGCAATGATCCCGTATTTTCAGTTTCATTAGAATTATTTTTCTATTTGAATAAATCATTCTTTACTTCATTGATCTCAACTGAATACTCAAGAAATGTGTTGAAAGACTAAATCGGAGTGCCTTCAGAGAAAATGAGTAATCTGTCACCTAACATGTAAAAAAAGAAATTTCCTTCTTGAAATAGGAACCTATTAAAAACACAGATTCACATACAATGAAAAGAAGTGTAATACTTGCTGCTGGTAATACAAACAGACTTTCATTTTGTAAAGTTTTAAAGTACCAAAAGACTAGGGTCAATAATAAAAGCAAAATGTTGTAGATCAGTTCACAAGGGGACCTAAATGTTTTTTTTAGTTAATAAAAGAATCAGAAAGTTTGGTTATTTACTGATTCTTAGGGCAGAACAAGATACAGGTTGACTGATATTTGTTTAGACTATATTGATAGGTTTGAATGATCCTATGCTACATTCTTAGTTCTTCATATGATGTTTTTAATTTACTTGAACAATAACCTATTTATTTAATTCTGATAAAATATAGAAACCAATACTAAAAAGCAATCATTTAGAAGAGGATCTGTATCGTTCCAGTAATGCTACATTTGTTTTACAATATGAAATTTGAGATACTTCGTTACTAGAAGACCTTGATTAAAAGGGAAAAAGAACATGCACAGAAGCCTGAAACAGAAGTGATACAAGGACTCTCATAGCACATTCTTGGCAGGCAGCTGACAACAGTATTACAGGAACACATAAAAGTTCAGTTAGACCCACATGATATAGTAAACATGATATAGTAATAGAATGAAAGAAATTTTGTCTGCTGCTTTATATACAAAAGTTATCAGAAACAAATGTACACTAGTCTTGAACAGCTTCAGCTAAAGAATGCTTCAAAAAAGTAGTTGAAGTGGAAGTTGGTAAATCTCAGGTTAACCACAATATCTGTCACAGTATTTTCCTTTTTAAATGAAGGTCTTAATATAAGGTAAAGTATGCTTAATGCTCTCTCTGTGTTAAACTAGACTTTCAAGCAAATTTCAAGCAGAAAAGTAGTAATAATGCTAGTTTCTGTAACTTTTATTGATGTAGACCATATCAATATTAACATCTCAAAACTTTCACCTGCCCTTCATTGGGGTGATTCTGTGAGCTGAGGTGAGAAGATGTTGCTTTTCCTCTGGCATTCCCCCCTTCTTTTGGCTTCTCAGTGAATGGCAAAGGTTTTGCTTCTGTTTCAGTGGTCCTTGTCTTACGTAGTGGAATTAATAAATACAATGAACATGATGACTTAAAGAAGATAAGTAGTCAAGAAAGAGAGATCACATGACATAAGGGGTCTTTACACTCAGCACTAGCTGAAAAGAACAAAACACACCTTACAATCCTTTTTTTCCTCTTTTCAGCATGCCAGTGCTTGTATTCTGATACAGTTCTGGCTGTCAAAAAAATGATCTGAGTGGGATCAAAACTCAAAAGCCCCATGAACCAGCACTTCAGAGATCAGAGTCACAGTCAGTGGGATTTTGCTACCAGCTATTAGGGAAGGTAAAATGGAGAGAAGCAAAGGAGTGAAAGCCGATCTTTCTCACATGGGAATCAATAAGAGATTTGCCACTAACTTCAAAAGAAGTAGCAGCAGAACAAAACATATAGCCAGAAAGAGAATGCTCAGCAGAGTATGCAGAAAGCTGAGGAGAGAAAAGAATAAAACAGGGTAGAAAGGTGGAGATAAAAATTGGAAAAAATATATTTAAAACCCAAAAGATTAGAAAATGCAAAAAAAATCTTGAATTCCTTTCAAAAAATCTTGAAAAAATTTAATAGATTTGTAAGTAACTCTTTATGCTGTTTTATCTCAGAAAAGAGGTTTCATAAACCTGATCTGATATCTGAAGAACATTCCTTCAGTAAATTTTTCTTCATTACTTTCTGGTCTGGGTTGGCTGCTCCACAGACTTAAAGATTATTTCACTTCTTTCTCAACACCCTGATGAGCAATCATTTTTAATAATGTATAAAATAAACTCAACAAGTCAAAACTCAGATACATTTCTTCTGCCATTAAACAAAAAGGTAAGAAACCACAGTTTCAAAAGCCAGTCTCAAAAATAAAGCCAAATAAACAAATGAATTTATATATCTACACATGAGTTTATGTATGTACATATGTATATATGTAGTTGTGATTCTTAGTGAACTTGCTTATATTTTTTTTAGATTTAAATCTCAAATAAATCACTGTCCATACACTGAAGTCAAATTGTGACCATACTACGATGCAAAGAGAATTTATAGAAATTTTAAGAGATCTTGAGCTGTTTTTTCAGTGCTCTTAGGCTGGCGACTTTGCAGCGGGCTTCTCTAAAATTGCTTGGTCTTCCATCAATTAATCTATCTGCTTTTTTGATTTTATTTAAATATCTTTCAACATGATTTGTGGTGTGAAATAATAGAGAAAACAAACAAAAAGGGAGTTAGCATCTAGATCTCTTCTGAAAAATTAAACTCCCCCAGTTTTTATGATATAACAGTTAGGATTCTAATCTGAGTTTATTGTTTAGACTGCACTATATATTCAATGGAGGAGGAAAATTGCCTCCAGAGATAGATTTAGCGCTTCTATTTTGGGATCATTAGAACTTTTTTGTTGTTTTTCAAAACCAAATTCTATAAAATCCAATCTAATATTACATCACTACAAATAAAGACAATATTTTTGTCTTGAAGAAATTCATAAAAATTAATGATATATTTTAAAAATATTTATTGAAATTAGTTATTGACACAGAAATGTCTCACTGATTTTAGATATACATACTAATGACACATTCAGGCCTTTCTAAATGCATCAGGTTATTTATTTTTGATGAATGGGTTGCATTACTGCATGAAAATATGATTAATATTTGTGTATTAGTATTATTTGCAGTTCACAAACAAAGGAATGTCTGTTTCTGAACCTATGAATCCTTTGTGCATCACCTAAGCAACCTCAGCATGGTTTTGTTTGTGTGTGTGTAGTTTTTCCTTTCTTTTGTGCATTATTTATTATCTGAAAAGTAAGATAAGTTGGCGCTGAGGAAACTCATCATAAAGTGTCAACGCACAAGGTAACAAATCAATGGTTGTTTAAATGACTGTGCTTTGCAGACAAAAATATATTTCAGTTTGGAGCCCTAAATTCATTATGCCTCAGTGCATACTGAGTGAAAAACACTGTCTCAGTCATTAATGTGTTTATAAAAGGCTGTTGTTGTCGACACCAAAGAGTCAGTTCCTTGCTTGCTATTTTATGTTTTCTTTGATGTATTGTCTGACAGTAAAAGCTAATGCACTCAGCAGCTCTTGAAGACTTTGAATTGATTTTAAACTTTAAGTAAATTTTTAAACAGGAACAAGCTTAACTACATTATTAATTATTATGAATTATTGCAATAGCTCAGTGAGATATTTAGATTAGTTCAATGAAAAAATAAATTTTAAAAGGTCTTCATGCATTCACATTATTCAAGAATGGATTTTAATGATTCAGTTTTTCTACAGGAGTGATCTGCATCTGAACTCTTCAGCCTCACTGAGTTTTTGTATTTCTTTTATTTTTATTCTCTGAAGATTTCTCCAGAAATATCAAAAAGGAAAAGAAAGAATCCTAAGCATTTATAAACTACATGTTAAAAAAACAGAGACCTAAGTCCATTTCTCAATAGGTTTTAGAGTGCCATAAATGCAGCAAAATTTAATCTTCTTCTCTAGCAGTGCAACAGAAAAGAAAAAAAGTCATCCTTTTTTTTTGTTGATAATAATTTACCCTCCATAGAAACTATCTTACTAAAATCATGCTATCCTTTCCTGAATAAGAAACTGTTTTAAAAAACATATTTAAATAGAGATCAGAACATTACTTCTAATAGTAATAAACTACTTGGATTTTTTTTTCAGATGTCAGAATGTCACTCTGTTTCCTGTTTCTGTACTTCTCTTTTTAATTATGATGTGCACAAGTGTACAGAAACTTTGGCAACATTAAAATAAACAAAGCCCTTAAGAGCCGTCACTGTTCTATACATGAGATTTAGCAAAAAATAAAATTTATGAGAAGACTGAAAGTAAACTGTAAGTAAACTGAAAGTAAAGTGTAAACAATAAGTAAAACTTCTGTTTCCTTAGAGTATCGCAGGACACCTAGGACACCTCCCAGATTATCTTCCCATCAGACTTCTATTTCTTGAAGCAGGCATTTAAAGTTCACCAATACTAATATAAAGTTACTTATAAAGTATCTCAAAAGATGTTGGAGCTTAAGATACTAAGATGTTGGAGCTTAAAAAAGGATAAGAGGAGACTTCTTTTTCTTCCTTTTCCCTGTGCAGTTCAATACATAATCCAAATGTTAATTAACAAAGGCTGATTAACACAGTTGAGTCTTTCAAGTACCATAGTAATAAAAATAATAAAATAAGATTTTTATTACCCTAATTATCCAAATAATACCACTACCAGAATGTCATTCTGAGTATTACATTTTTCTTTCTAGAGGCAAGATGATGAGAGAGAAATTGATTTTTTTTCCCTAGAAGTATATAAGTATATATTTATATGTACTTAATTTTAGGGAAAGAACCCTTTTTTTTTTAGAAACACTTACATCACTCAGCTACCAAAATAACAATGATAAGAAACCTATTTCAACTTAATGGAATTAAATTTGGGTGGGTGAATTTTGTTACAGACTAGTCAGTAACAATATTTAAGAGTGTTAAATAGATTGCATTAATAATTAATTATAAATATTCACCTAACAGAGTATATCTTTGCCTCAAATAATTTAAGATTAGTATAAAGCTTCTCTACAATATAGTTTATGTCTTGATATATTGAGAGGTTTATTTTTGTTATTATTTGTAATGTCATCAATAAGATAGCCTGAAGACCATAGAACCCCATTACCTGATTTTTCTTTCTTTTCTCCCTTGATAAATAACAAACCAGAATAAAAATTGTGATTATTGTGCTAATCCAATATTATAGAATTATAAGCAAGTAGAGGAGAACAGGATTTGGCTTAGTTGGTCAGGGGAAAGACAAAAAAAATCCTGTCTTATATGAGGACTCTTTGAAACACAGGCTACATTTAGCATCCTTAAATGAAAATTCTGCTGACTTCGATGAAAAACTGGGAAGGAGAGAAAATTGTTAGAAATGCAGTGGCAACTTGTCTTCTTCACAACGGATAACAGACATGTTTTCAGTGTTTGAATCACTGCAGAGGGATATGCCTCTGTCAAGTTATGGGATAGGATAGGGGATAGAACCTCTAACAGATAAGAGTGCACATCCTCTTGGTTTTTCAGAGCATCCTTTCACTCAGCATTGCTGGAGGAAACTGTGAATTGTGCTGTTATAGCTATAACAGGCAAAGATAGAGGGAACAGGACTAACAAGGGCTAAAAAGTTTTCCTATTCCTCACAGTTAATTTGCATATGACATATAGTAAGAACACTAAGTAAGTAAGAATAGTAAGTAATAATAGCGGATTCAGTCTCTTGCTGAGGAGGTGATGAGTTTTAGAAAGGGAGCCTCATATCTACAAAGAGATTTCCCTGTCACCACGGGGAGGCTTTTGTCACCTGTAGGAGCATCCACATGAGCAGAATTTACCTTTCTAGCATGTAATATCACACAGTGTAATGTCCAGCTGAGTTAGTCATAAGAGCGCTTTACAGACACTTTGGCGCTGGCATGTATATTCACAGAATTACTAGACTGTTTTTGGAACCCATGTCTCATTAATTAGTGCTGGCTTGCTCACATCTATACTTATCACAGACCAACCAGTAGATGCAGTTGACCAGATGTGGGAGAAAGGACTTCAGAGGGGGCTGCAGAACACTAGTTTGTTTGCACATGGTTTGAATAACAGCTGGAATTGCAACCCATCTGTAAAGAAGCACTCAATTGAGCTGTACAAATAAAGACTCATATCAGTGACACCTACTGATGGAATCAGTAGTGAATTCAAGCTGAAGTGGCTGCATAATTTTGAGGAGTAGTTGGCCCAAGCATGTGGAAGTGTTAGAAAATACCAGGGAAAAAAATAAAGCAGGAAAAAGAATGTAAACCTTCTGGCAATGATGGACAGGGTGCTAAAACAAACCCACTTCAAATTTTAGTGTTTCGTGTTGTAAGGCTCTGGTCATATTGTAAGTAATTCTCAATGCGTAGACTGTGCGAATGAAGACTATGTCAGGCTGTGTTGAGCTAACATTAACCTCTGTCAGATGATAAAAGACTATCTTATTAACTCTTAGCGAAGGAATGGTAGAGATGAAGGTGAGGAGTGGTGACTTTTAAAATTGCCCTACTAGAGATTCTTTGGTGTTATCCTCAGTAGTTTAGGATGAAGCAAAGTGTGAATATTTTTCTAAAGACTAAACAAAATATTGCCTGTTTTTCATCTGTCATACTGATAATTAAGTTATGAAATCATCCACTGGTTCATGCTGGAGACTGTAACACAATCCCAGCAGCACAGATCAAAAGCAGCATAAGACTGGAGAAACAAGATAGTACAAATAATAAACTATAAATCCATTTTAAGGCAGTAGACATACAAACTGTTGATGAACAGCTCACACAAGCTGAAAGAATTTGTGGCAGGTGATAAACAACAAAACCACTCCTTCTGACCATCAGAAGAGAACATGGATGGTTGGATTTGAGCTGAAATACCAGGCTGTCTTCCACATGCGGCAGGAGGGAGAACAGTCAAGATAGAGTTTTGTCCAGCAATTTTATAGAATATAAAGACATCTCAATGAGATTAATATCTAGAGGGCAAGCTAAATTTAGAAATATACCTCTATATGCAGCTGTGAGAGTACTGAAGAACTGAATACTATTGGCCTAGGTGGAGCCATTGAAGATGGAAAAAAAGAGCTTGCAAAAAAAGACAGGGACAAATTGAGGGATTTAGGGAAAAATCCTTAAAACAGAGTGGACAAACAGCCAACCCTTCCAGTAATGGGAGTATCTGCATCTTTGATCTACATTTGATATGCATTGATCAAAAGTCACTTAACAGGCATTGTATAGTTAAAAGTTATGTTGTAATAAATAATAAAGAAGACAAATTAAGGTAAACTTTACTTGGACACAAACTGACACTTTCCTTGCAAGTTAATCCAAAGTACTGATGAAAAGGGAAATGAGAAACATTAAGGAAACACATAAGGAAAAGAGGATTTGAGAGTTTTATAAGAATGTTTATAAATGTTTATATAGACTTACAAATTAAATTCATTTCTTAGGTTTCCATCAGATTAAACTAAGAAACATCTAGCTATCATACTGATAATATGGTATGCATTTATACAGCATTATTTATACAGGTTGCCTGCATTGTGCCTGATTTTTCCTGTTTCTCAAATAATGATGACAACACCTATACCCTATGCCTCAATCCATTTAAGGAAAGTAACATTGTAAATATACCAACAATTCTAGAGAAGCAGGGTTTTTTTTTTTTCTGATTTCAGAGTGGTTTTATATAAGAGGATAAAACAAAGGCATGACGATTTCAAAGCATGCTGCTTTCCAGCTCTTTTATCCACACTTTTTCATTCAAACAGAAATTATAAATGTAAGTTTCACACATTAATGGTATTTCTTTTAAAAACAGTATGATTTAGGTTTAGCTGAGAGATTTGACAGTTTTAATCATTTTGCATCAAAAGTGCTTGATTTCTGTTGTATGTTAGTGGAAAAAAAGGTGTTCCTACTGCTATAGAAAATAATTATAGACACTAAAATATAAAAGTGAAAACCAGTATTTTAAGCTGAATGCACTAAAAATATTTTTATGGCTTTAATACTCAACTTGAGGAAAGCAAACAAAATACTTGCTCTGTTACATGAATCAGTGATGGAGCAGGAAAAGCTGCTCAGAAGAAATTTTTCATAGACATCGAGGAATTACATGGTAGAAAAGTAATTCTACAGTCATTTTTAGAGCTGAAAAGTCACATTGCCTTGGACACATTAAATGAGATAATGCAATCAGCTCTCTTCCTGGCCAGGTTGTTCAGATTACATGGTTGCAGTAGGTGATATCCAAAGGTTTTGAAGTTACAGTTTTGTTCAGATAAGAACTAGGGATAATCCTCCAAGTCACCAAAATATGTCAGAAAATATTGCAGCTGTAGGCTCATAAAGTTTTGTTGCAGGCAGGCTAGGAATAGTTCTGAGATGGACATTCTCACTGCAATTTCAATGCCTCAGTTTCCAACAGCCAGCACATGAATAAAAAAAGATAGCTAAAAAAAAAAAAAAAGCAACAACAATAAAAAAAACAAGCAAACTAAAAATAATAAAATAATAAAAGGTTGAAAATCTATTTCAGGGATAAAGATTATCAATCAAATAACTGTTTCTGGAGGGATAGTATAAATTGAAAACTGCATTGAAATCTGCAAGGACTCAGAACTATATAGACCCATCAGCCTCACCTTGACCCCTGGAAAGATGATGGAGCAGCTAATCCTGGACATCATTTCCAAACTTATGATGGATAAGAAGGTAATTAGGAGTAGTCAGCTTGCATACACATCATGCTAAATCAACATGATCAGCTTCTATGATAGATAATTGGTTAGGTATAAGAAGAAAGGATCACAAAGCTATTGTGACTTCAGGAAGGCTTTTGACACTGTTTCCCATATGTTATGATCCTCATAAACCACCTCAGCCACCTAGATGAATGGGAAGTGTGATAGATTGAGAACTGTCTGAATGGCAGAGCTCAGAGGGCTGTGCTCAGTGGTGCAAACTCTAGTCAGGTCTGTAGTCAGTGTTATACTCAAGGGATCAATATGGGGTTCAACTTACTCATCAACGACCTGATGACAGGATGGAGTGAACCCTCAGAAAGTTCAAAAAACTAAAGCCAAATCAATAAAGAAATCAATAAAGAAATCAAAAAACTGATGAATTTTTACATACAAATATAGATTACAGCATAAAATCCATGTTGGAATATATAAAAACTTCAGTAGGCAAGGAGAAGAATTCCCTTCCTACCCACTCCCTCCCTAAAAAAGTTCAGACTTGAAGAAAGAAATTTTAATATAAACTGTGTGGAAAATGGAGATTCTCAAGTATGGGAACTTTTTTTTTTTTTTTTTGCACACTTATCCACAGAATCACAGAACAGTTAAGGTTGGAAGGGACCCCTAGAGATCATCTAGTCCAACCCCCGTGCTCCAGCAGGGACACCTAGAGCACATGGCACAGAGTGGCATCCAGGCGGGTTTGGAAGATCTCTAGAGAAGGAGACTCCACAGCCTCTCTGAGCAGCCTGTTCCATGGCTCTGTCACCCTCACAGGAAAGAAGTTCTTCCTCACACGAAGGTGGAACTTCCTGTGGTTCAACTTACACCCATTAGTTCTTGTCCTGTAACCAGCCTCCCTATGATCACCCCTCAGGTATTTGAACATGTTGATCAAATCTCCTCTCAGCCTTCTTTTCTCCAGACTAAACAGGCCCAGCTC
>JAUBNY010000986.1:6557271-6584937 GCA_032275445.1 Crypturellus soui | reverse complement strand
GGAAGGAAGGAAGGAAGGAAGGAAGGAAGGAAGGAAGGAAGGAAGGAAGGAAGGAAGGAAGGAAGGAAGGAAGAAAATAGGGAGTGATGAAGGGAAGAGGCAAGGAGAGAAGGAAGAGCAGTGGAAAAATCATTTCTGAGTAATGTATGATAACAGTAGAAAAGCTAAAAGAGAAGATGTATTGAAGAAAGGAAGAACTGAAAGTCAGGACAGAGTAAAAAATTTTAAAACACACAGCACAAATTCACACACTTGGATCTGTATTTGAAAGTTTTTAATATTATTGTTACAAAGCTTTGCCACATAAATTTGAAGATTTTCGCAAGAATATAAAATATATGATTAATAAGTTTATCTAGAAAAGTTGTGGAGAAGTATCTAGAAAATATGTTTGTATATAGAAAATACAAAAAGTTATCTGAAGAAAAAATCTAGTAATATTAAGAGATTCATTTAGCTCATTATGAGAGACAGGATCGTGACCGAGTTCTGAAGATGCCTGTAGACTCAGCACTGGATTGGGAATTAATTTACTGATAATTAAACCTTGACAAAGAGTGTCAATGGCCAAAAAACAAAAACAATACTAAAGCTTTTCTAATATATACCTTACGGTATATACATGAAACAGAATCCAAAATATGTATGGAATGAAGGCTGAAGCAGAGAACTACAGCCTTGTTGGAGGATGTGGGACGCGAATAGGCCTTGGGCTGCCCTTAGGATGACCCCCAGTGCCTGCACATGCCCAGTCGTGCCACTTGGCACGATTGGGCAGACTACAGAGCACTGGGTGGTTCATCACATGTAAGATAGAACATTCTGGCAGCCCAAGGGTGGGGGCTAGGCGCTCCCGAAGGTGGGGGCCGGGGCGAGTTGCCCTGGCCAATCCGCTGTGCCATGTGGGAGCGCCATCTATGGGAGCGCAGCGGCAACTGCCTCCACCGATTATGTGTCCCACTCCTCCCATTGTCCCGCCTCCCCTAGTTCATATAAAAGTTAATGTCTCCTTTAGTAAAGTTGGCGGTTGACCCTAATATCTGTGAGATTGTTTTGTCAACCGTCCCCGGGGTCCGACCCGGCAGTTGGGCTCGTTACCCTCTGCCGGGGCCTCGCGGCACACCGCGTCAGGGTGCCAGAATTAAAGCTGCTATGAGACTCCGGAGTGGAGCCTACCCCCCACTGGGAGGTCGCGAGCCAGTGAAGGTAGCCGGGGAAGAGCCGACTCCCGGGAGCGATACCACTCGTCGGTCAGCTGCTTTCTCGGGAGGAAGAGGCACCACCCCAGGGAGGGTAAGAGAGCCGGTCCGCAGGGGTGAAGATCACGTCGGATCGGGGAGGGGGGACGGCGCACCGGTGAGGCCTTGCGTCGGGGCCGGAGACGTGCCCCCCGCCCCGTCGGTGAGTCTGACCCCGAGCGGGCGGGCTGTCTTTACAGCCTAATGATGGAGTGCTTTCACTTTTCATTTTTCAGTGTTTTTTGGTCTGAAACCATTATCAGTTTACAGTCATAAAAAGTAGTTTCATATTTTAACGTTGCCTACTAAAAATGTTATTAGAATGTTAAGTTATTTAAGAATCATAGAATCATAGAACCATAAAATGCTTAAGGTTGGAAGAAACCTCAAGAGGTCATCTAGTCCAACCCCCCTGCATACACAGGGTCACCTAGAGCATGTGGCGCAGGACTTCATCCAAGCGGATTTTGAAGTTCTCCAGAGGAGACTCCACAACCTCTCTGGGCAGCCTGTTCCAGTGCTTTGTCACCCTCACTGTCAGGAAAATTTTCTTTAAGTTCCTGTGGACCTTTTGATGCTTTAGTTTGTCGTCATTTCCTCTAGTTCTATCAGTGGCCACTGCTGAAAAGAGGCCAGCATCATCCTCCTCACTACCTCCCCTGAGGTACTTATAGACACTGACCAGGTCCCCTCTGAGCCTTCTCTTCTCCAGGCTGAACAGACCCAGCTCCCTCAGCCTCTCCTCACAGGGCAGATGTTCCAGGCCCCTGATCATCCTAGTCGCCCTGCGCTGGGCTCTCTCCAGCAGCTCCACATCCCTCTTTTACTGTGGGGCCCAGAACTGGACACAATATCCAGGCCTCACCAGGGCAGAGTAGAGGGGCAAGATCACCTGCCCTCCATTCCTTCATTCAGGTCATTGATGAATAAATTGAACAGGACTGGACCAAGGACTGAGCCCTGGGGGACACCGCTAATCACAGGCCTTCAGCTAGACTCTGTGCCACTGATCACCACTCTCTGAGCTCTTCCATCCAGCCAATTCCTAATCCACCTCACTGTCCACTCATCTATACCACACTTCCGGAGCTTGTCCCAGCTTGTTGTGAGGAATGGTGTCAAAAGCCTTGGTGAAGTCGAGATAGATGACACCTGCTGCTCTCCCCTCATCTATCCAGCTAATCAATCTATCAGGTTAGTCAAGCATGATTTCCCCTTGGTGAACCCATGCTGACTACTCTTGAGCACCTTCTTGTCCTCTATGTGTCTGGAGACAATGGCCAGTATGAGCCATTCCATCACTTTTCTGGGGATGGAGGAGAGGCTCACTGGCCTGTAGTTGCCCTGATTCTCCTCCTTGCCTTTTTTGAAGACTGGTGTAACATTGGCCGTCTTCTAGTCCTCTGGCACTGCCTCCGTTCTCCAGGATCTTTCAAAGATGATGGAGAGTGGCTTAGCTATGACATCCACCAGCTCATGCAGCACTCTGGGGTGCATCCCATCAGGGCTCATGAATCTGTGGATATTGAGTTGCCTTAGGTGCTCTTTGACCCAAAAAGACAAACACTTTTAAGAGACTTAATTTGAAATGATTGCTTTTATTATACATAGGCATACAGTATATAATACTGATCACATAAACACAGAATGAAATGTTGGTTTTTGTTTTGACTGGTCACTAAATTATTTAGAGGGGAAATTGCTGGAACAGAATATGCTTCATCTTGCAAGTGGGTGTGATGAAGGTTTCATTTCATTTCTCTTTTGTACAGGTGAGTATGTAAAGATGACAATTTTCATATCTGTAAGTGTTTTGGTAATCTGAGAAAAGTTACTTGTATAACAGATGATTATTTTTCCTATATGGGAATTCTTACAAGCTGATTTATATTTTCTCATTGGACGCTGTCATGTAGAGCTCATAGTCAAGGAACATTTTATGATGCAGGAATGAGGTAGTATAAACTTGTTTTGCTTAAACAAAATATAAGTCCTATCAAATTTAAGGAAGTATTTTGCACTATAAAAGAGGGTGATAATAATTTTATAATTTTAATTTTATAGTAAATTTATAGTAATTTTATAGTAATGCGCTATAAGAAGGGAGAAACAAATGCACTAGTGAATTAAAAAAATGGAAATATCTATAGTGCTGGAAAGCAAATAGTTGCAATAATTACTTTTATTTAGTTATTCTTACCCATCTGACATTGCTATTTCATTTGAAGAAAATTGAAGGAATACATCTTCGCTCCACATTTTTTTGCTCCTTTTGCTTCTTTGCTGCCAAATTTCAAGAACTGTTAAATAAGAGATACTTCCTGAATAACTGATTGTTGGAGACTGTAAAAATACCCTGGGAAAGTCTTACTAAATTTTTCTTCACAATTTTATAAACTATCTTCAGCATATAAAGATACTGGACAAACAAGTAGTATATCTTCCAGTATACTTCAGCCTTTTCTCTGAAAAAAAAAAAAAAAGATATCCCAGAATACTGACTTAGAATTTAGGTTAGATGTTGATATAAACACTCCTCCAAGGTCCCCTTATCTTTTCTAAATGTAAAGATGAAAAGAAACATAGTTGATGCAATATGCCAAAGGTCACTGGCAAAGTTGGGAGCAAAACATCATTTTTACTCACTGTAATGTAATTTGCAGTAACATCAGTGTAGTTCCTGTTCTTATATAGTAATGTTAACAAGTTTTATTCGCTACATTAGCATGTACAAATCCAAGATGTAATAATATTTGCATATACAAAGCTTTTTAGGCAATACATAAGATCCCATTTAATTAGTCACTAAATGACCATCAGAAGACTCAAATAATTATCAGTTTTATGATGTTCCTGGGGAAAAACTTCATCTGATGTGAATGGATTCCATTGACTTCACTGGAGTTAACACTAATTGACACTTGAGAGATTTTCAGCTATCAGGTTATAAAAGTGTCTAAGTATCTCCTTAATTTTAAGCAAGTGAATAATCCTGTTGACTTTGTTGTGGCCTGTCCCTATAGGACTTGGGGTTTTTGTTTTTATGGATATTTTATGGATATTACTGTATTCTTGTACTCTGGAATCCAAAAAGGTAGACTTTGTCCCTTATTGCATGAAAAGAGTTAAATTTTCAGATACTTAAATTTTCAATTTGCCCTTATAAAGATTATGTGTTTTTAAGTAACTCTACTGGCTAATTCTATTTGTTTCTTGGACTTCATAACAGTTTATACATTTTTGTAACATATATGATAATAAAACTGAATTAGAAATAAAATTCATATTTGATTAGAGTGGCTGGCAGTAATTTTTTAGGAAAAAGAAATAATGATCTTTCTAGAAATTTTAGGTTGGATTCTATCTCTATGGCTTTTTTTTTCTATTATCCGAACGTGATTATATATTTATGCTTATCTTAGTAAAGAATAACAGGACCATAGATAACAGTGAACAAGCTATAATCAATAATATTTACACAACATTTACCTCAAGAAATGAAACTATACAGTAACTACCATAACATCAGGGAAAGTAATGCAGAGAGTGACCTATGTACAGCTGCATTTTCTTCCAGCTTCTACAAGCTACCTGTCCAATTATAAACCCTTTTGAATCTTCTGGTTTAAGAAGCAGAGGTGTCACTTAGGCTTTGAATGAAGAAGTTCCTTTTCACTTACTTATCCTCTTCTTCCTCTGTTACTCTGTCTTCAACCTGATACAAAGTCTGGGAAATTCAATGGCAAGGACTCAGCTGGCATCCTATAGCTTTGGCTAAGCCATGTCCACCTCGCTTCTGTCTCCAGCCTAGTTATCTACTGGGATTTAGCTGTGCTTTCTAGGAATGCTTGTTGCCTTTCTAATCTTTTTAAAAGAGTAACATTTCCATTATTAACAGTATCTAGGAAGTGCTGCTTGTAAAATACTTCTAATGGGTTAAGAATCCTTAATTGGGCAGTTACTAGTTTAAATTTTTAGATAGCAGATTCTACTTCTTTCTTTCTTCTCCTCTTCCTTAAGGGGAAACTTAAAGATATTGGCTTACTTAGTCTAGCGAAAGAAAGATTAGGAAGATATGTTATTGCCAGTCAAGTAAATTCTTGGGATAAATTCTCTAGGATACAGAGTGGCTTATAAAACCAAAACCAACCAAAAATTAGACACAGGAATAAATAGCTATCAGATAGTGGTAGTGTAGTAATAAATTAGAAGGATTCATATCTTCAAAAGATTTTTAAATGGTATTTCAGCAAAGATAGTATGGAAAAATAAAAGGCTGGTAGGTTATAAAAGAAAATATAGAATTATCTACTGGGTAGCAAAAGATAGGTTTCCATCCCTCTAGTGTGAAATTTCTGTATTTTGACTTGATGAAATTTAGAGAATAAAACACAGTATTTCTAGGATGCTCTGAGGATGTCATCAGTTCTTCCTGGTGATAAGCTTCCTAGTCTAACATTGTTCCAGGTTTTTTAATATGGATAACCACAGTTTGAATGAAGGATGTAGCATTTGTAGAAGAAAATCTAGAACCTTTTAGAGCCCCGGTTGCAGTGGGAATTCTCAGGTTTTCCTGGTTTCTTCCTAAGGCCTTAATTCAGAAATCGGAGGTATGGTAGAGATCCTAAGTAATCCTGGGACTCGGAACAGTTCTGGTTGTCTGTCTGTCAGTGGTGAAAAATCTCTACATATATACATATGTATATACACATATATATGTATTCTGTAAAGCAATAAAAGGTCGCTATTCAGGGTCACTGCTGAAAATGTTCTAGGATTAAAAGGCTATTTATTTCTACCAAGGTAGATGAAAAGCCACCTATGAGAGAATGGCTTAGTTTTTATGAATAGATTGGAGTTTGGCAATAAAGTGAAAATAATCTAATATTCAGATGACCTAAATCTTTGCAAATGTGACATATTTCAAGTCTAATACTATGCCTATAAATAAAAAAACACTGTGAAAAAGGTTGCAGTATTACATTTTCTTTATTAATATCTTTTTAATGAGGAGATACGATTGTAAGTATCAAAGTATACTTATGCACTATAAATCATATTCATTAAATATATGTAGAGATTTATGAGAGAAAATTAGAGCAAAGTGATTTTTAAACTGACACAATCATATTTCGTAGGTAAGAGCGACTTTTACCATTTCAATAAAACGAACATAAAATGAATTTATGAAGTTCATATACATTTATTTCAAATGTTTGTTTAGGATAATGCATAAGCTTTTTTTTCTGTATTACTTGTTTGAAAAATAGAAGTTTGGAATAGTATTCCACTAATTTTCTTCAATAGAAATTCCCATAGAAATAGAAATTATTAATAAAAAAGAGAAAGTGGAAGATCAATGTATGAACTTTGAAACTAGAAGTCCATAAATGGATCTCATTTACATTTTACTAAAGCAGATTGTTTCTGTATCTCTGCATACGTAAGACCAAGTATAATTGCTACTTTCTAAGACATAAAAAATAAATAACAGAAACATTTCCCCATGCCAGAATATACATTGTTCACTATTATAATTAGCTGACCAAGTGTGTTTGGTTTATTTTTTAAGATGACCTCAATACATTATGGATGAAAATGCTAGATAAATATTTTTGTTAAGAAAACAGAGGAAAATGCCTTAGTATTTAGCTGCATTGTTCAAAAACCTGTTCATGGGTCATTATTTTTAATCTGTTTGTTTTTTAATCTGCTATGTTATATATTTATGCATATTTTAAAAGCAGAAACAAATGCAGTTGAAAAATTCAACATACAAGATGCTCTCTTTGTTCCTCTTGCAGTTTTCAGATAACTTGTAGAATTTGTTCCATTTTCTATCAATTACCCAGTCCTTTGCCATCATGAAAAATTAATGCTGATGGCATGATAAAGAACCCACTTGTCTTTCTTACTGCCACAATCCTTTTAAGAATACTGGGATAGATGAAATCTCTTAGAGCTTCATTGATAGAAGCTGCTTTTTGCTCAACACAAGGTGGTTCAATCAATTATTTATAACCTTTGTTCATACACTTTCACCTAACCTGTACCACTGTAGAAGTTTATATGGCTTATTAAATAGAAAGAAGTCTTGATGGAGATAATGAACTCTTGTTTTGTTTTTAAATTTTGATAAAGTATAATTACATTTACATCTTTCAGGCTGTGTTTCTTTGTAGTGAGATTTTGTTGTCGTTTTTGTCATTTAGAGCTGATTTCTTGAATGTAGATATTGTTTCTAACAATGCGTACTTGTGTGTATTGTGTGTAACTTGTGCTTCTTAAGGACTTCATAGTTTTCTCCCTACTGCTCATAAGGGTTAATATTTTATTTTATTTCCAGCATAACGTCTTACACAATGAATGCAGAAATTCCAAAAAGTAAACAATGAAGAGAGGCTTTCAAAAGATTAGAAGCTCCCTACCTCCAGGCTGTTCTTCAAAGCAGTCAAAAACTATATGTGTTTTAGTACTTACAAAAACTAATATATGCTTTGCATTTTGAACTTAAAAATGCGGTAGCCAGAAAGAAGAAATAACATTATTGAAATCCAGAAGTCACTTGATCCCTGAAATAAATACATAAACAGTATGGAACTTGCATATCTCAGGAGGTTTCTGAGAAGTTTTTCTTGTCTTAGCATTATTTCCATGTCTCTTTCCCCTTTGGCAGCACACTGAATAAGGATTTAAGATGCTTTTGGAGTAGTTCTAATTTTAGAAGGTTCACAACAGAAATTAATGATACTAGAAATACCATAGGATCATAGGATTGCAAGGATCATAGGATCACAGGAAAATTCAAATAGGGGACTTTAGGAGTCCTCTATCCTATGCCAGGCTCCTGGAGAGACTTCAGGAGGCCATATAGGTCCATGTTCCTGCTCAAAGCAAGGATAGCTATGAGGTCAGACCAGGTTGTGCCATCACATCTTGAAAACCCCAAGAATGGAAACTCACTGCTCAGCTGTCCTCATGTAGAAAATCATCTTCCTTTTGTACAGGCTGAACCTCTCTTTTTTGAACTTACAACCCTCCTCTTCTCACTGTGTATCTCTGGGAAGAGCCTGACTTTGTTGTCTTGGTGATCTAGTAGGTACGAGGGGCCTTCTTCTAAGTCTTTCCATTTTTTTCTCTTACCCATCTGAATAAGCCCATCTCTTGCAGCTTCTCTTCACACAGCAAGTGCTGTAGTCTCTCACAAGCCGAGGGACCCTTGCTGAACATATTCCTGTCTATTGATGTGTTTCTTGCTCAGAGACTCAGAAGTGAAGGCAAGGCCTTATATGTAGTCTCCAAAGTGCTGAGGAGAGAGGAATTCCCCTCTAGCTGCTGGTCCGCTCCTGTTAGCACAGAGGACTCTTGGCCTTGCTTGCTGCCAGGACACACTGCTGTCTCATGCCCAGCTGAGCATCCACCAGCAATTTGGGGTCAGAGCTGCTCCCCAGCCAGCCAGGTCCAAGCCTCTGTCATTGCAGGGAGATCTTCCCTCCCATAGTTAAGACTTCGCAATTGTCCTGGTTGAGTTCCGTAAGGTTCCTGGTGGCCCCTGCAGCCCGTCCAGGTTCCTCTGGATAACAGCTCTTCTTTAATGTATATCTGCTGGTTCGCGCAGTTTGGAGTCATCCACAACCTTGATGCTAGTGTACTCCATCATCTCTCTCAGGTTATTGATGAAGATATTAAACAGGACAAGTCCCTGTATTTTTGAGTCCAATTCCCAAACCTCTTTTTTTTTTCCCCTCATCTCATCATCCCCCAATCCAGACTGCAACATCCTGAGTTAGAAACAAGAAGAGCTGGAGTGAGTGTTAAGACTGTAATACGAACAGAGTGAGATTACGAAGTTTTCAATCAGTAACTGAGTGACTCTGTCAGCAACTTTGAAATGAAGTTCTTTTGTATTTAACAAGTTGTTTTATTAGAGAAAGGAGTATAAAACTGTTATATTAATGTCATCCAATTAAGAAGTGTGTATAGTTAACAGGGGTCTAATATCATTTTTACCTTAGAAAGAGTCCATTGATTTCTACAGCAGTAAAGGTAAGGCACATCTATAAATGTAAAGTTATGGTTTTGTTAAGGTAGAATTTTATGCAGACTCTTAAAATGGGAATATTTCTGAGATGAGATTGCTTATGCCTTTGAGAGTTTCTATATATTGAACAGTTTGGCCCAGCTCCAACAAACTACTTAAATCACATAATCTTCTGTTCCTTTCAGTCTGACTACCTGCATGCATAAATTTAAGTATGTAGTTTAGTGCTTGCTAGATCTTGAATCAAACTACTCAGTACCATTCAGGATTGATCCTGAATTAAGCTTACTAAAGAGAAAAAGAGTATGATCTTGGGCTATAAAATGTTGACTTAAGCAAAGTGCTCTCTCAGTAGAAGACATGAAACAGGTAAATTAGTAAAAAAAAATTGCAGTACCACAGGTTCCAAGGACAACATTATACTTAACTACAAACTTATCATCATCTTACTTACTTACAGAACAATAACTACCCTTTTCCTCATTAAGAAAAAATATGAATTAAATCAAAATATACAGACGAAAAGTTATTTTGTTACTTGTTGCTTTGCTTGCTAGAAGCAAGCAATTTTTTTTGCAAATAAGGGGCACCTGGAGCAGTGAGGCATGAACTTCCTAAGAAGTAATTATTTAGGAGTATAGTTAGATAAAAATAAAATAATGAAGAAATCTGAAACTCTTTTTCTTTTTGGAAAAAAATACAGATAGTATGGAAGAGATAGAAAAGATGTTGACATTGAATTTGTAGTCATATTATGCCACAGATGTTTCTCATTAAAAATGGTGGCAATTTAGAAAAATTATGTATGTATAATATGCATATCTATATGTCTTCAAAGCAAACTACAACATTTGGTTTTTTTTGAAGACTTTTTAAAGGATTTTTTAAAATAATTTAAATAAAAACATTTGAAATATCAAAGCATATCCATTTACAATGTTTGCAATTTTTCTCAATTCCTTTAAATACAATTTTATTCAAAAAAGAAATAATTAATAGAATGAAAGTTAATAGCAGAAGTGGAAGTTTTTCATAGAAGACTGCATCCAAGTGCTATGAGTAAAATACTAACGGAAAATCTGTTTATGTTGCCTTCAAACAAGATGAATTATAGAAGAAGCCCCTGAATTCTCCACACAATCTAAGCAGAACTGTGATGAAAAAAAGTAGAAAAGGAATCTAATAAAGCAGGAAATTTCATTAAATCCTATTAATTTTGTTTGTCCCCCAAATCAGAAATTATCAAATATTACCAAGAAGTGACAAAGTCAAAATATCCTTTCTCATGTATCAGTTGTAAAGAAAAGTATTGAAACAGGTATTTTAGGATAATTGCTTTGTTTTCCCAAATAGTATTCCTGACTCTATCTTATGTCAAAGAAAACCAGAAGAGGCATTCAGCAGACACCACAGTAATCAAGATATGGAAATTGTTCATACAGTTCAAAAAAGGTTTTCCCCACCATTCATCACTTACTTCATTTTCCCCAAACTTAAACAATTTGGAAAACAAATTAATGTTTTCAAGTAGAAATAAATATTTTCTAGGCTGATCAGACCAACATGCTCTGCTACATTTAAATTCCAGACCTGGTTCTTTAAGTGTCTATAATATGATTACCTGCATTCATCTTCCTGATGCATTTGACTTCAAAGGAAATAGACATGAAAATAAAATTAGTCAAGTGCAATATTTGCAGAATTGGGCCCTTAGAGAACAGGTTATTCAGACTAGAAGCATATAGAAGACAAAAGAGACAATAATGTCAATGACAGGGTTTTTTTTCTAGATGGCATATTTTGAAAAAAATGCAACTATGAATTCTTTCTCTTGGTCTAAAGGGTATTTAGTGGTAAACTGCAATGCTGAAACTCTTCCTACTTTTCACAGAATACTCTAATTGTCAAAAAAAAAAAAGAAAATGTTGATAACGGGAGCTCCTTCTGAGATGCCTATTTATATACATTAAAGTGACTTTTTCAACAGAAGAGAGTGACGACTCACCTGTTCCCAATATTTTGATGAATAGAAGATGGTTAGAAAGTGACAAATGTAGTTGTTTTTGTCTATGTAGGGAATTAATCATATTTTTCTATAATTGGTTATGCAGCTTCTCTTGTTTCAGAGAAAGAAGAAAAAAATCCCTTCCTCTCTCAACTCCTGATAAACTAGGCCTTTTGCTTTCTTTGCTCTTATACCAAGTTTCCACACCAAATTTTAGTATACCCCCTATATATATATATATATATAAAAATATATTAAATATATGTATTTAAAGATATATTGAACAAAAAAACTTGATCCAAACATTTTTTTCTTACATTTCACTTAAAGAAAAATGGATATTTGCTTAAAAAAACGAGTATTTGTTATTAGGTGGCCCTACGTCTTACATGCTTTCAGGTTATGTAGGTCTTCTTTTTTACATACAATGCTTTCTTTATTTGAATATTTTAAATTAAACAACCTGATTAAACATTTTATTAACTCTTATCATGTGAAACACTTTTGTTTTAGGTTTCATGAGGTAACCATCGGGGACAATAGAAGAGCACAGAACTCCCCAGTTCACCCTGCTCAGAACTGCAGCATGTCACGTATGCTGTCATCAGCTTCTTAGATCCCCTTCAGTGTCTGATGGTTGAAACTAAAAAGCAATCTTGTAAGCATTGATGGTATGCTAAGATCCCTGAAGGTAAGTTTGCAGAGCCAGTCAAATGCCTACTTCAGGTTAACTTTACAGTTAAAGTAAAGGCATTTAGAAGTAGGCAGAACAGCATAAGCTAATAACTAGAACCAAACAACTAGAACAAAACTAGAACTAGAACAAAAATACAAATAAAATTTCCACTCTTCTGTGCATATGAATACATGTTAGACAGAAAGCATGTTCTGCTTTAGACCCTCTCTTTGTCATTTTTAGCAATGAAAATTATTTTTGCCTTTTATGTCCTAAATATCCTATTCCAACCCTTAAAAGGGAGGGTTTTAATTCCCTTAGTTTTAATTTCAAAATTATGTCCAGAGATTCTGTAATCAGAGTTTCAATTCACACAGGCAGCACTCTTAATTTTTTGAGATCTAGAGTAATGTAAAAGAGAGCAGGATTTGTCCACAAAGTGGCCTGTTTACTAGAACGGATGCTTACTATTATTATCTTCACTCAGAATCAATTATTTGTCCTATGGATACAATTTGGACTCCCTTGATTATGAAACATTTCACATTTCCCTTAAAATACAGCCACAAAACAATGAAAGACATTCAATGGGAAATAGAAGATACATGCAGACAATATCCTAAGAACTGATATTATTCACATATGTATTTTGTTGCTGACATGTTGTGTTAGTGTTAGTGTTTAACTCCTATGTTAAAACATCATAGAAAAATTTCTTCTTAAAGATATTATTTTGAAAGGAAGTAGAAAATACGCAAGGTAGTTCTGAACTTTAAAGCGTTAAATAAAATCTTCACTGTAAGCAGAAAAAATGCTCAGATTTTATCTGAATCAATTACATGCAAATGTGAATTGCTTTGCTGAAATGAATATCCGTTAGTTACTATCATGTTTTCTGAATACCTGTAGAAATCCAGCTTGATTTGGTTCTCCAACACAACTCTTACCATGTAAGGAGTGGTGGAAAAAATTGAGGTTTATAAAAAACAGACATAAGAAAAAAAATCTCAGAAAAGCCCTGGATTTTCAAACAAACCAGGTGCTTTTTTTTAAATTAGCAGTGCACTTTTCTGAGATCGTTGTAAGATGTGTAGCTGTCTAGTTGGAACTCAGTCTCAGCGTGTCCATTATGGGTACTGTGATGAAAACATAATGTTTTCTGTTATTGTGATTTTTCTCTTTTGAAACTATAATAGGGAACTCACTGATCAAATCTCTGTATTTGATTGAATACATCATGTACAACTGGATAGGCCATCATTTTCTCCTCTACTACTGGCTCTTTCACACTTAATTGAGAACACTGGACTTAGAGTAGTTGTTGATGTAAAAATCGCTAACAGGAAAAAATGAATGCAAACATTCTTTTCAGTTTTTACTGGGTTGTCTTATTAAGAGATTGCTGATAATTAAATTACCAGGAAGTGTGCACTACAGTGAACATTGTGGATATTTTGATTAGTACTTCCTATTTCAGTGTTTATGTACATGAAAGATTTTTACCTTAGCATTGTTCACATTTGCTACTAACAGTGGTAATTACTTGTATGAAGCAAAAGAATACATAGTTCCTTTGTAAAATCATAAGGTACTGTCACCATACACAGTGATTTGACTCTATGGCAATGAGTCAAATCTCATGATATACAAGACTTACTTTAGTGGAGTGCTGATGTTTGAATAAAATTTTCATGAAATACCATGAGATATAATTAATATAAAATTAGCACTAAATTTAAGAAATAGTTTATTTGTGATATCTGCTACCATTATTTATATTAGGTATAACATATTTTGTGCAATGTAAATGCCTTTTTTCTTCCTGTGGATCTCTTAGTACATGTAGAGTTTTGCTAATAAAGGTCAAAATGAGAAATAAATTATTTGCAGCTGCAACTTTGTTATCAACATTCATTGCAACTTCATGTAATTAATGTGGAGAGACATTTTAAAACTGAATCTGTGTAGATTTTACATTTTTCTGATTAAAATGTCATCTTCAAATCAATATAAAAGGTTTTGGAAAACTGGACAACAACAAATCTGAAGACATTGCTAAACCGAACTAGTCGACTATGAAATTCTCTTTCAGTAGATAGCTGAGTGTATAAAAACCACAAAGATAAATTTTGATGGTATTAATGAAAGGACACTGCACAAAGTGCCTGTCCAACACACATAAAAGTAGAAGTATTTGTTCGGGATG
Source organism: Crypturellus soui (assembly GCA_032275445.1). NCBI lineage: Eukaryota > Metazoa > Chordata > Aves > Tinamiformes > Tinamidae > Crypturellus > Crypturellus soui. The sequence continues at coordinate 6,570,771 of JAUBNY010000986.1, read as the reverse complement.
AATCACCCTCTGAACACATCCATTTCAATTGATTCGCTATACTGAGAGTGGACATTTATGTCACCTAACTTTAGCCCTAGAAAAATTGAGGATCTAGTTAAATGTCTTCATGGAGTTTCCCTGCACAGGCTCTGATGAAATCGTTCATCCCGAGTCTTTAGACCTCCCTGAGCAAGATAGGTTTTTCTTCTCTTATTGTGCACTTGTCTCTGTTGACCTTAGAGAAAAAATAGATGACTAAGTGAAGTAAGACATGAGGCAACATTCATATTATCATGTTATCAATATTAGATGTTACATATCTGGTATAATCTATCTATGTTTCTGCATATATATAGCACATAGACAGAACTAATCATCGCCCTAGGTAAGTTCACACGGTCTTTCCCAGGTATCTCTTTTAGGTTTGAATATGTCATTTTTATCCCACTTTTTTTGTTGTTGTTGCTAGCAAAAAAAAAAAAACCAAACAAAAGTTTGGTTGCATGTTTATATTTTATGTTTATGTTTTATGTTTTATTTAAGAGTATTGAAATAGTATTTGATATTTATGTATTTATGTAATCTTCCACCAATTAAAACCTTATTTAAAAATATATTTGGTGCTTCTAGAATCAGAAAAAGTAATTTGATATTGTTTATTCATATACTAGTATGAGAATTATTAAAGTATAGTAATAATAAACTCATATTTTAAGTCTGTCTGAACAAAACTGATGTGATTTAGTATTTTGCATTATCATCAGTCCACAAACAACTGGAAAGAAATGATAGGAACTTATTAAATGTACAGGTTAGTTCTAGTGTGTTATAGCACAGGAGTTGCATTTGTGAGTTAGTTAATCTACTCCAGCATGTTGTTCCTAGACAATAGAAGGGTTTCTTAGGAAAAAGAAATCTCCTGATATTTGAGTAAAAGACTTTTTACTGTAGGAAGTAAATATAAAAATGAAGTTGCCTCATTCCTGCTGTTATGTAGTAGCAATTAAAAATGTTGTTGCAGATTTAGCAGAGTTGAAAGCAGATAATGAAAAGCATTCTAAAATTGTGGTCATATCAAGAAATGGGTAGATATAACAAGTATTAAAATATATTTTAATAACAACATTTCCCTCTGAAAATGTATTATCTAGTGTGAATGTGTGAATACTTTTCAGTGTCCTTTGTTTTTCTGAATGTGTTTTTACTCTTCTTTTTGAATTGTGCTTTATGGTGTAAGGAATATACAGTCCCGTGTGAGTTGCTTGAGTTGTTGCTTCTTGGAAGACAAAATCTGACCACATACTGCTTCAGTACGCAATAGGTCAATGGACAATGTGGCTGTTCAAATTTTAGCCATTCATAATCATTTATATCATCTTATCACAGATTTTAAGCAATAATGTGATTCAATTTAGACTTTTTTTTATCTATAAAGATTAAGTAAGTGGAGAGATCATTAATTAGGAGCCAAACTTCCCTAGGCAGTCACTAAAGTAGAGTCTGAGGGGAAAGATGGGGAAATTTGCTAGTAGGGGTATTTTAGAGACTCTAACTGTGGGAATAATAGAAATATCTTTCCACATGCAAAAAATTCTGTGAATGAAATGCTCCAAGCTGCTTCTAATACTCTATTGTTTACAGCACACATTAAAAATATAATGAAATAAAAATATAACCTTGAATTGCATTAGATTTTTCTACCTTCCAGGTACAAGACTGGGTAAAAAGAGTGATCCATTTTTGTTTGTCCTTCATAAGTTTTAATTCTTCTCTCAACTTTCCACAAATTCATTTTTTCCCTATCACTTTGTGTCTGTAATGTCTCATAGTATGTAAATCTTACCTAAACCTTAATCATTTTTGTCGTCTTTGTCTGAATCTTATTAATCTTTGATACACTTTTATTGAGACAAGGCAACTGAACTACGAATGAGGGTTTACAATTATTTTATATAATATACATTTTAGTATTCATATCTCATTTGTTCTATATTTCTTTAAGAGAATTTTTGGAATATATAGAATATACGGCTTATTTAAAAAAAATGCATATTTTTCTATGTTATCTTAGAATCACTTGAATAAAGAAACAGTAAGCTCTCCTTTAAATAACCTTTTCTGACAGCCAACAAGTACTTGTTGATATATGATACACTTCAATGTCTGTAAGCTAATATTATAAATAATACATGATACTGAATAAAAATGCTGATGGTGTGATGTAATTCAACACAGGACTATATGAAATACTGTACAGTAATGCAAGGCATTGTAATTTTAAATGAAGCATTTTATTTTCTGAGAGAAAGAGTTTATCTAGTAAGAAGTTATTCAGCAAGAATAAAGAGATAAGGGAATCAAGCTGTATATATTGTATTCAGACGTTCGAAATGACGACAGTAATATATTCTTCATCAGCTTGGATTTCTTTTCTACTAGTATGAAAATCAAAACCATCTGAACAACATAACTTTTTCATGACATGAAAGTCACATCTTAGACCACAATACACTAGAGGAAAATTTAAATTTATAGTGGTCCTGCCCATGAAGTATTTAAATCATTGTAAAAGTAAACAGGCTGGCCAGTTTACATCCACCATTCTTGTTTGTTTGTTTGTTTGCTTGTTTATTTATTTATTTATTTTTATTGAGTAGCAGTGCCACAAACATCTAAGAACTATGGCTTTTTTATTTCTATAATACTTGAAAAATTAGCCACAGCTACAATTTCCTCTTATGGACATTTACTTCTCTCACCTCAAATCCCTCTGTTTCTTTCAACAAATTTCTATTTCTTGTCATTTTTTTTCCTCTTTGTAAAAGCGTATTTCCTCTGTAAAAATATATTAATGTGTTTTTCAACTACAGTGTGCTATCCACATCAAATTAGTTAATTCTTTTAATTTCTCGCTTTCCGTAGTTTTGAAATTAGTTTCTTGAAATGTTAACACTGTGTCTGGGAAAAAGCACATATTCATTGATATCATGTTGAATGTGTAGTTGTATTTATCAACATTTCATCTCTTCATATGTTTTCAGTTGCTCACAAAAAAAAAGATTCTTTGTGGAGATCATTTTAACATTTTTGCCCTTCATTAGGTTCTGAATTTCTTGCCTCTATTGATGATGAAATTATGAAAAAAAATCAGATTGTAGAGCTAACATCATAAAATCCATTCTAATAAAGAGGCTCCTTTGCAAATTCTGTTATCCGTAGGTAGAAAAAAATTAAGCTTGTATAGAAATGATTGTGACAATAGCACATTCATATTCATATCTTCAGTATTCATATGCACTGAAAATATGATTAGAAGCAACACTTTAAAACTTACTCTCAGGCATACTTTGAATGCCCTACTATGAAATCATTTCAAAATTCCAAGAGAACGGGTTGTCTGGGGTAATGATCCTGGCTTACGTGATAAATTTGTTACTGGGATGTAGTCGATAATATGCAAAGCTTTGTGTAAGAAAGTTTGCCATAATAAATACATGGTAGTTTGGATAATTAGTTATGGTTATGGTATTTACAGATAAATCTTGCATTCTCTACAGAAGCAAAACTCCTGCTGACGTCTTCTGAAAACAGTGGAGGACTTTTTTGTGCTTGCTTTGATTTTCACTGGTTCATAATATCAGTAAGTTTTATGGTGGGAGTAAAATGAGGAAGTACTAGGGGTGATCACTCACCCCTAGTCAAGGGTCAAAGGAGATCTTACATACTTGAATGAAATGAATAAGGATTTGTATAAAACTTGATCTTTTTTTACTGTGTAACCTCTTCAGAGGAATGATAAGAAAATCTGATGATTCAGTAGTAAAACACCATCCGAAGTAGGTTGATATGACAAGCCTTTTATTTACCTCTTGAATTGGGATGGATTTCTTAGTATGGAGACTATTTAGTTTTCATAAAGATGAAAGTAGCTATCTTGCCTCCCCTCAAGACTCTATCAAACAAACCATCAAACAAGGCATCATATTTAAATAATGAAAATTAATAACAGTTCTGTTAATGTTTAGTAGTTCACAACAGCCTCATCATCCATATGTGAGAATATCTGGTGATACTTTGGAACTAAGAGTGTACTTCTCAGTGTAAACATAATTACCCATTTTTTCCCCATTATTTATTACCATTTATAGTTCTTCAGAATACAGTTTGATTTATTTTAGTCACATCGTGGACAATAATGAAGAGGTTTCCTGAATTAAGAGGGAGTATGAAGACATGGACAATGCATATACCCAAACTACTTGGGCTCCTCAGATCTATGTAGCTCCTCAGATGACCACTTTCTTTCCCATATAGTTTAACAGTCTTAATTAAGTATAATTGAAAGGTTATTTTTCCTCTTAAAATACTACCTTAATGCTCCTGGGCAAGTGATCTCCTTGGCTGCAGATAACAGCAGTTCAGAAATATTTGACTCAAACATTGTCATGAAAATTGCATTAAGTGATAATCATAAAAGCACATTTTAAGGGCTCACATAACAATTCTCAAACAGATGTCATCTTGGTGTCATCAGTAACAATTGGCTTTCAGAATAAGGGTCTGACTTGCTCTGCATCCGTCCACATTGACTGATGAAAGTTTTTGCATAGTTAGGCTCTTTCAGCTCAACATTCTGTCTGCCTTTAGTGTGACAATTCTGGTTAGTTTTTGAACAGCTCACTTCCTTAACACTTCTGCTATACTAGGATGGATCAAATCCAGAAAAAAAATCTTATCTTCTCTAAAACACTTAGGCTAAGCTCACCACTGTCATAGTTTGAAGCGTTGTTCAGTGTTTCCAAAGGAACAGAACCAACTTCATTTCTGAGTTCCAATTAATGACCTTCTTCTTCCTCCTTTCCAGATTCTAACAGCTCACTTTTCAGGTTCATTTGAAATGAATTATATACTAGAGTTTAAATGTATTCTATCTCATTTTTTTGTTCAACAAAACTTTAAAGTCATAAATTGCATTTGTAAAATGTGGTTCATTGTCTGTAATGAGTGCAAGCACTATTATATGTGTAGCAAAGCTCTGCTGGAGATTTTCAGAGATGTCATAGAGGCTAGATCATCACATGCCCTTCTGCCCATTGTGAGACTGTTTGTGAGGACTTTACATTTGAAGAAGATACCTAGTTTTTCATAAAGAAAGGCACAAGTTCCAAGGAGACCAATTATTTTTCATTAGAGGTTTTCTTATAATTCCTCATACTTAGGTTCTTATTTATAGTTAGCTAATGGAACAAAGAATTATGCAAGACATACATATATTTATAGCTGTAGTCTGTAACATTCTCCCAGCATTTGTAGAATCACAGCTTCACGTATCAGCTTTCCTCCCATTCCTGTATTATCTTCTGTTAAAACCAAGAGAGAAATGGATCTTGATTAGCTGATTTCCATTGCTTGCCATTTCTCTTGGAGAACACATTTTGATTTGGAAACCTACATGAAATCAGTGTGCTGAGGTCCTGAAAATTGAAAAATGGCATCGAGACCAGCTTTATGCAGGGCTGCATAAAGACACATGGCTGATGTCAAAGTCCAACACTATTACTCTGCAGGTGCCATGATCAGCATTCTCTCAGCCTCAAATCAAAGGCCAGGTTTCCTCTTTCATAATAATAGCAATAAAATAAATATTTATAATTATTTCAATATATATTCAATTTCTTGCAAATATAAACAATAGAGGAATTCCATACATGCAACAGAACAGCCCTTATGTCACAGATATATGCAGTATATTAGTATCATATATGAGATCAAAGCTATTACACAATTGTATATACATATAATGCAGCAGCTAGAAGGTAAAAGCATCAGCAATAGAACATAAGCAAAGGTGATTAAGAAGGGATCTTAGGGAGTGATAACTTATTAGATCAGGTGATTTTTCCTGGAAATAGAAGGAAGTGATAGGTGTTTTTTATCTCCATGTACATGGAAAATCATGGAAAGGACCGGAAAAGTCTGACTCATTGTGACATAAGGAAGAGAAAAAAAAATAAAAGAAATTGTAAATCATACAGTTTTACTTACTTGAATTTTCAGACTATGTTCTAAATCCTATGGGGAGAATATATAAAAAGCAATAACAAATGCTTTACATAACACTCTACAATTTATCTGTTGATTGAAGACTTCATACTGTGAGATAGTCTGTTTTCAGTAGAAGGAAAAATAGGGAAACAAATATTCCACTTACTTTAACTTTCTAAAGTAATTCCTAAGAATGAAAACATTAAAAATTGCTCACACATACACACAATCCAGAAGCATTTGGAAGGAGAGGAGCATTAGGATTGTGGCTGTAATAAAAGTGGGAAAAGAATTGCAGTTTTCAAAAGTATTCTGCCGAGTGTCCGTTCACTGAATCATGAGAATGAGAAAAATAATAGAGAAACAATCATGAGAAAAACAGAACAAGATTAGGTGACTGATAAGCAATCAGAAGAATCACATAGAAGCATATAGAAATAAGACTAAAAAAAGAAATGTAAAAAAATCTCTGAAATCAGGACCTGAACCACAAGGCTCTGGATAAAGACAAAAGGTGTACTGTTCTCTCCCAGACTGTTAATATCTATTCCAAGTATCGCAAAAATCAGCTATAAAGACCAGCACTCTGTCTGAGGTCATTATTAGTCATGTTGAAAAACAGTTCATTTTTAAATTGGCCTCCTGGGTCTTGAGTACTTTAGATATTAACAACACACAAATGTCTAAATTTATGTTCTGCTTTTTAACAGTATCAGCTTAATTTAGAAATAAAATACCAGAGGTGGAAGTGTTTTTTTCCTGATTCTATTTTTTTCCTTTTTTTTTTTTTGTGCACTATAATCCAAATATTTCCTGATATTTCCCAATATTACAACACTGAACCAGCAGAAAGGAGGATGAATTTAACCCACAAAAAAGCAGTAAACATTTTTGAGGGAATATAGTGAGCTTAATGCTCCATTGGCAGCAAGTCTCCAACCAGCATAAAAATTAGAAATCACTATTACAAACTGGGTACAAGGTATTACTGGAGCAATTTTGTTATATTCTGTCCCTTGAATGGGTCTATGAATGTATTAGAATAGAGGAACCTTAATGTAATACTCATCTTATTGTCCCTCTCATATTCTGCATAAACATATCCAGCTAAGCAGGATGAAACTAAAGGTGAACATCTGATGTTAGGGGCAAGATTTTTAATATAAAGTGATTTTTTTTTAATTCATCAGTTAGAATTAGTATACTGTAATTATACTGGTACACACTAACAAAACATAACATGTCTAGTACGAAAGGAAGATGAAGTGTGCCCTGACATTTATTGCTGTGCCTCTTTTAAAGTACTCATTTGGATGTATTTTTTTTTCTTTAGAAAGGTAAAGCTACCTTTTCTATGAAAAGCTCCTTTGCTGTCTTACGTCAAAATGGACAGTTCATGTCCCTGTTGAGAACTCAAATCTGAGAAAATTCAGCAAGTGAAATTGCATAGCAATACTCCTTATTTATTTTCACTCTTTTTTTTTCAGTATGTAATCTTCTTTTGCCGTTTAACATTCTGATAAACAGCAAGGCTAAATGTAACAAATCTCACTTGTGTGCCACTTCTTGTCACCAGATGCTCACTTCAGATAGCTGGACATTAACTTGTTTCAGCACACGCCATGCACGCTCCTTTGCTCTCAGGGGGATGTGCAAAGGACTCTGAAATCAGCAGCAGGAGAGGGGGATGTATTGGAACACATGAGTCTGACTTAGCACAGCAGAATATTTGTGGTGAGAATTGCTGAACAGAAACATGTTTTGCCTTAAAAACAGTTTTTTCTCTTTACTTCAATAATCATACTGCATAGATATGATATTTAATATTAAAACAGTTTTTAAAAAAGGTACAGTTAATCTGAAGCAATACTTTTGAGCTTTTATGGCCCACAGCGCTGTTACAAGGCTAAACATGGCTTTCCATATTAATTCCATAATTGCAGCTGTAACATAGTGCAATTATTTATGGGAACCCTAATGCTAGTCCTTCTTGAGTACACTTCCAGATGAACTCTCCCGATAGTTTTTTTTTTAACTGTGATGCAAAAGAAAAAGAATTCTTTTACCAAGTTGCTTTAGTACTGAGTATCTTAATGTTTCTCTCCCAGGAGGCATTTCGGTTTACCTAATCATAAAACTAGATATTTAATGGGAAATCATTTAAATTGTTTGCAGATGTTCGTGTTTGCAGAGGAAGAGAATTCTAGCTAGAAGAAAAGGCACTGAATTACATTAGTTCAAAGTACTTTGAAGGCTTCCACAAATTGGAAGCTCATTTTACTAACTTCTCAGTATTTTGACTTCATAATGTAAAGCATTTTTTTTTCAGAACATACAAATCAAATGTAGAATGTTGTGATGAGCAAGATACCAGGAAACAGGGTTCCAGGGATAGGGAAACAAGAGATTTGAACGCTAGTCTTGTTTCTACTAATACTAAACTAAAAACTACTCTGTAGTAGTAGAACTACAGAACTGTAGTAGAACTACAAGTTTCTACTAAAACTTGTAGTTCCTTGTCATGAGCAAGTGATGTTACCCTTTGTGTTTCTGTTTTCCTAAACTAAAGGATATAACTGCATTGACCTCCATTTTTTATACGTAGCTACTATTCTAACATTTATTGTTAAAATTTAGCTTAATGGGGCATTTGCATATGTGTAAGTATGCTTATTGCTATTTAAGTAAAAAAAGATCCAGCTCAGGCCCTTAAACTGGGATTAAGCTGGTTGCCAAAAAAGTTAAATTTCTGTTTAGGAAACTTTTCCATATTTATGCTGCTAACTAAGATATCTGTTGGTAGAAAATATTTATGTAAATTTCCTATATATTCCTATGCTATTTCCAGTATATGGAAGATTATTATGCCTAGAACCAACTGAAGTGGATTTTTCTGTGACAGGTGTAGTGCTGGAGGGGAGACTGGGGGAGAGATTTTTTTAAGGGATTTTTTGTTATTTTGACAGCAAGTATTCCACTGAAACATCTAGCTAGTCTGAAACAGTTCATTTTGACAAAAATTTTAATAGGAGAGGACTGAAAGAGATACTTCTGCTTCCTTATACCATAATAGATATCATAATTTTGATAAATGTGGTTGACTTCCACTTTGTTAGTAGCAGTGAACTCCTTTCCACAGTAGAAATGAACTTCTATTTTCATTTACTTAGACTTTTAATAACAATCCTAACTTTTTAATATTTTATATATTTTTGTTTTGATGAAAATCTTTGTTAATATTTTGTTCATAATAAATGTTTGAAAAGTTTAGATTCTTAGGATGGGAGAGAAGCCGTTCCCTGAAGGACTGGCATAGCGAAGCAGGGTTACTGCCTGCAGGTGTGTAGGGCTCATTATGGGATACAGAGGAAGGAACACTTAGGATTGTGTAAAAATAATCATGGGTTATTTTTAAGGAGATTGTGGGACTATACAACACTTACTATGGGATAGTCAGGAGAAAGACTAAAGGGGGAATCAAAGCAGATCGGGAAGGAACACAATGTAGTTGTATGTGTAATTTCCTAGCGCACTTCAAAAGGAACTAGCTCGAGGAAACAGCAAGCAGAACACCATGAGTCTGGTGTCTAGGTAGTGGAGAGACAAGAAATGACCAATTTTTTATTGTGTGTATGTGCATACATATGGGGAATACATGTCCAACCCAGCCTCTGACTGGATCTGGGAAGGGAGCTGCAGCAGCCTTGCTACTTACTAGCTGCCACAAGTAGTACCCAGGATACTACTTGAGCAAGCTTTACCAGTGTTGGATTTTCAATTGCTATGATATGAAGTAAAGCAGCGCTAACTGTGTTGATCATATTGGTGATAAATGCTTTGACAGTAACATGTCTCTTGCCTACACTACTTAAAGGACACTACTAGCCTTTAATGTCTAACATTTCAGCTATACAATTTGTTGCTAGGCAGTCTCAGAAGGATTAAAATTTCTCCCATTCCCTTGCATGAACTTGCTGTCTTTTTGAGACCCTAGTAAATCTACAGGACAAAAGAGAGATGAGTAAAAGAGAACCATGCTGAGAACATCAACAATATGACAAAAGAGCATGCAATGGAAGGAAAATCTCAGGGGGCAGTTATCTTTTGTCCATGCTGAAGAACATGTCAGGTGAAAATTTTCTTCCCCCAAGGCAGCATTTCCTAACTGCAATGATAGATTATATGAATGACAGCAGTGAAATGACTTTTTAAGTGTTTAAGTTAAATTTTGGCTTGTATATTTATGTGCATACATAGATATATGTATATGCACACACATACACATGGTACATATTATACATGCAGCAATCATATCACTGTTTTCTTCACTAACTCTTTGCTGGTAGTCATTTAACAGAGTGTTGGTTAATATCTTTGCTTCTTTTTATGTCTTCTAGTTGCAAGGAAACATTTCTGAAAGGTCTGACATGTCATAGCTTATCACATTTTCTAATCACACAGAAAAGTAAAAAATTCTTACGGTGTCATAATATTCTTACAAATATTATGACAATGTATTTATGATTTTCTAGAACTAGTGAATTCTCAAATTCTATAGGTTTAAATAACACAGGACTAGTGGTCATTAGAAAAACAAAATCTAAAAATTATACAGGTTGCTTGTGTTGATTCTCTGATTTTGTTTAGCTTCTGGAGGCTAACACTTGGTAGCTGCATTCTAAATCAGTTTGGGAGGTTTAGGTTAGCTGTTACCTACCAAGAAACTACATGCTTGCAGATGCTTAAGGAGCTACTCCTACTTCACATGGCCTGAAAAATATATACTGCTATGACTTGTGATAAGAAAAGAGCTCTTTTAGTCAGTCTCATTTGAGTTATTACTCTCTACTGTTGGTAAAGAAAATGTATCTTTTTGAACACATTTGACAAGTGGGTAACTAGAGACATATAGTTGATTTGCACAAAGGTTCAGTTTCCTCTGAGAAGTGACGGTCTAAAACAGAAGCTTCTCTCTGTTTAATCTATCTGTCTGTCCAAAGATTTTAATGTGCCTGCACTTCCATGTGTCTCCATTCTGTTTGTTTTATTTAAAATCATTTTGTTTGTCTTTTTTCAAACACGTGTGCACTTTCAGTAGTGATGCAGGTTTTGGTAAGCAAGAGGTCAAGAAAAATCTGTGCTTCAAAACTTTCACTTCCTAAAGTTACTAACTTACACTGTTTTTAATTATGTTATTCATGGACCTAAGGAAAATGGATTGGACATCATCAGTTAAGATATTTAACTAAAGTGTGATTGCAGTTCCCTTATGCCAGTAAGACAGGAAAAAATCTGGTTGATTTAGGCCTTACCATCTAGGGATAATGATTAAGTTAAGAAAAGCTTAAGTAGCTTTTCTATTTTATGTGTTGACCCTACGCAATATGAGGGGATGGTGCTTCTCTGACATCTGTCAAATGTATGGCATCACAATTTGTCTTTCTTGCCATTTACTGCTTATTGTGTCCAAGTTGTACTCTTCTCAGTTCTATTTTCCCCATTTGAAGGCCTGAAGAAGCAGAATTTCCACCAAGATTCCTAAACAGTATTAGAAAAGACAGCAGAAGCAACAATGCTCAGTTCTGGTTAAATCACTGGTAAACAGCATTACCTGACAGATTTCAGTGGGTGTTTGGAGCTGGTGAACAGTTATCTTACGTGTCATCTTCTCTTGTCAGGCTGAATCAAGGAGCAAGTCCCCTGCTCATGCACTACAGTGCTTGAGAAGAATATCTTGTCTGGGCACCATTTTCCCAAAGAAAACTTCCCCTCAGGAGTTAGCTCTGTTTAAAAGCTCATTAGTTGCATATTTGTGAATTGGGTTTTCACACTCCATAAAGAAATGACTGGAGACAGTCAAAGAAACAGACAAAATGTCACTTGGGAACCATATTTTAGGTACTTGTGGTAGATAAAAGGAAAGTACAGAGTGAATCCCTACCCAAATGATTATTACTGGGATTTTCTTTGACAGATGGCGGTGATTTCATACCTCTCTGTAGCTCCATTTTCTCTTTTTATTTATTTATTTATTTTTGTGGGAAGTGATGCTTGTGGTTTTTTTGGTAAGTAGTTTCCAGCCATAGGTTTGGTCTCCAGGAAGATATACTGGTAAGACTGACATGGTAATGCTCAATTGTCTCTTTTTGATATTTGGATGTTAAATTGCCCTTGAAAAGCAACTTTGCTGATAGCAGGGATGCACATGCCTTCTTTAGAATTCTGTTTAAAGTCCACCTACCCACATCAGCCACAAAACAGGACAAACATGTTTCACAACAAGGAAAGAACAAAAGGCCCTTAATTGCAGGTACTCTTCAAAGCAAGAAGATTAAGAAATTATATAGTTTTATAATGCTTCTCACTTGAAAATCAATTAATTTTCACAATGAAAAAGATAGAAGATAGAAAAAATGTTAAGTGATAGAAATGAGTCCTGAATGGTAGGTGGAACAATTAGGCAGATACTGAAAGTAGAAAAAGTACAAATATGCGTATGTCTAAATGCATTAAAAAGCAAAAAAAAAAAAAAAACTGTAAAAGAATTTAGTACCCTTTTTCCTAGTATTCACCCCCAGACATTTGTAAGCTCATACATATTTTATGATAATACAACTTTTATAAAGATGTTTTCTCCATAGTCTCAATAATAACAAATATTTTCTATGCTGTGAAATACCTGATATTTGTGTGAGTACTTATTTTGTTTTGGTAGACCCAGTATTACAGTGGGTTTTGTTTCTATTATTATAAATTTTAAAAATTTATTTCCTAATTTTACATAGTCAAAACTCATTTCAGAGTGTCTGATACTTTCATGCTTTAAATTACGTTACCTTGTATTTGTCATGAATGTCTCTGGCTATAAAGCAAATAGAAAAAATTTATTTTTATTTTTATACATAAAATTGAATTTTTTAGTGTATATGGTGTATTGAATTGAAGTGTATACTTATGGATTAAGAAGACTGGCATGAGAATGAACAGGTAAAATTAGTGAAATGTAGTGCACAAATATTTTCATGTTATTGAAGAATTAAATCTGAAATGAAAGCGATACAAGTATAAGGGGAATAAGATTACCAGGAACCTTAGTAGCGTGTCTTTAATGTGTTATTTATTGTGTCTATCATGAATAGCTATGGGCTTTTCCTTTTTTTCAAGTAGTAATTCATACTACAAGATACAATATCCAATGGAATTGGATGAATATCCAATGGAATTGGATGAATATCCCATTCATATCCAAGATACAATATAAAAGCATGTTTCAAGAAGAGACTAAATAAAAAAGACATTATTAATATAATCACACTCATTTTTCTGTGAATAACCCCTCGATACAAAACAGGATAAAGCTTCATTTATTGTTCAGCAAATAAAAAAAGTTTAAACCCTCTATTTCCTTGTTTATGATGCATTACAATTATACGAGTATCTACTTTTTTGCAACCAACATTTTAAACTGAGAAA
>JAUBNY010000986.1:6543911-6557171 GCA_032275445.1 Crypturellus soui | reverse complement strand
CTCTCTTTCTAGCCTTATAATCTGAGACTGAAGAAATTACTGAAATGCAAATTTCATAGAACTATTCAATAAAACAATTTTTTTCATTTGCCTGCAATTGCATCTCATTTAACTATTTGAGCTACATGGTCTCTTGAGGATAAACTGATTTTTTCAGAGAGGTAAAACTATACTGTTCTCAGAAAAAAATCCATTGTTTTTATAGTATTAAAATAGCTAAACAGACTTAATTCCAGATGTCTGCTTAGATGTTTTATGAACACCATTTATGGCAGCAAAGGATTGAGCTGCATTTGGCATCCACATCTGTGTCTGAGTCACGTTCACAAGCACCAAAGTCTTTGACAAGTATTTCACTGAGTATGTAGCATCCACAAAAATCTTATCAAACTTGATCCAGCCCAGAGGAAGCTGCTTTTTCCTGGTATTGTTCCTCCCAGGAGGACGGCATGACTTCCTGGGCACAGGACATGAAAGGCAGAATTTTCTGTGGCTTGGATGCTGATAAAACAGCCTCTGAAGATAGTTTCTGAAATGGAAGCAGTTTTAATATAAAAGTGAAGGAAATACAGATAGTAGAATGCTCAGACATAAAGCTAAGCTGGAAATAAGAGCAGGATCAGAAAGAAGCAACCAACAGGGAAAGGAGGAGGCAAGGGCAGGATAAAAAGTCTGATTTCACAACAGAGGGAGATTTCACCACCAAGCTTTCGTTGCAGCACTGCGAAATTCTGGTGTCCTGCTTGTCTGAAGAAGAAACATTTCCAAAGCATAATGTGCCTGCCTTCTGCTTTGCATATCTTGACTTTCCTCCGATGGAAACAAGGATACCTTGAGGATTGTTTGTGCCTAGGACACAGCCAAGATAAATCTAGGGGTGCACTTCAAAATCCCACGATATTATAGCTACGGAGAAGCTGATATTTTCAGTCTATTCACCATAAAAAGACCAGCCACCATGAAAAAGAATACAATTTTTGAAGAAAATGTTTTACTAGGTCCACTCAGAATCTATTCTTTTTCTGTCAAGAGATATTCATGAAGCCCTTTGAGAAGACATTAATGTCAGTTCTCTCTCTCTTTTTTTTTTTTTTCCTAATCCACATTTTGGTCTAGTTTTTATGAGATATATTTTGTTATGTAAATAAATTACATAGTGTTTTAAACTTGTCAACACAATGAACCCTTTGTTTTCACTAGATTTTAATTTGCACATGCTGTCTAACAGGACTGACTTGTATTTTCCTGGGATCCAAAACAATCACTCGGTGGCTGTTCTAGCATGGAACAGTTATTCTCCACTCTGTCAGGTACATTGATAAATAACAATTATAAAAATAGTTCTACACTGAAATAACTGTCCTGTTTATTACTCAAATTATCTAAGTCAACTGACAATTGCCGAAGCCATCATTTACCTCAGCCATGATGTAGTGTTACTGTAGGAAACCCTTGGAAACAATGGTTGGAACCATTAAACATTATTAAGCATCCATTAGCCAGCTATTGGCAAATACTCTGTAATATTTAACAAAGGTGACTATTAGCAATTCTGTGGCTATGAAGCTAGCTATTTTAAAACTCTTACAAAACTAATAGGAAGCTTGAGTTACAGCATGTTATATATTTACACCTGAATTTGGATTTAAATCCCAAATCATACCTTCACTTTCCTTTTACTCTCTGGGAAGTTTTTGGAATATTTTGTACAGCGATTTTACACTTACTTTGTCCAGGAAATCATTAAGTTTAGGTTTCTGCTCCTCCACTCCAGGGCAGCAGTTAATAAAAATCTCTTGCTCTGCACAGCTATAGCAGAAGGATAAAGTGGCAAAACCTTGTAGAAAGAAGAGTTGAGGTGAGTGGGCTCTTGACAAAGAGACTACACTAGGCCTTTTCATCTTCTGATAGTCTTTCAGAGGAAGTAATCTTTCATAAAAAGAAAATGCCATTTATTTATTCAATTAAAGTCTCAGATTACCGTTACTATATAATTCTAACCTATGGCCTTTAGTTTACCAAGAAAGGTCACAATATTGTGATACACCAGCAGAAAGAAAATAGAAGTTGGAAAAATATTCTGGAAAATACAAAGTAAATCTTTAAGATATTGAATAAGAATAAAATAAGTAAAGTAAGCCAAAGTAGCTGTGTTAGTAGCTTAATAATGTGGAAAACAAAATATATATTATTTCCTCTTTGTAAAATTTATTTTAAAAACAATTTAGGCTGAACTAATTCAGGACAAAGTTAGCATGAAAATATTACAATAAAAATTAAAGCACTGAGAAAAACCTGTCAATGCAGTTTATGAATCTGCAGGGCAAAAGAACTACTACTTTTTTTTTTCCTGGTTTTAAAAAAGGTGCTTTCTCTACTTTCCCTTCATTTTTATCTATCCTTATAGTATCTTTAAACCTTCACAAATTAATGCAAAAGTCTGTACTTCCACCTACATATCAAAGGAGAGAGGAGCCCAAAAGATTTTATATATATATATATATATATGATTTTATATATATATGTATGTGTCTATATATAATTTCCTTTTTTAGCTATATATCATGTTATTGGTCTGGAATATATTTCTCCAGTAAAGGCAGTTAAAAATAAGCAATAGTTGCTTTTGTATTATGGGCAAGAAGAAAACAGTGTTTCATTCACACTCTGCTTTTTCCATGTAAATGAGCTAAAAGAAATTGAATTAAAAATATATGTCACAAGGTGTTATAGGCATCTCCATACAACATGAAAAAAAAAAAAATTGGGGGGAAGGGGAGAAATATTGATTCAATATTTATAAAAGGAGAGATGTTTAATGTTCTCAGATCAAATTAAAAATTGCAACAGTATCCCAATCTAGCTTGCAGTGAAATCATAGACCCACAAACTGTGGGAATTTTTTTAGACTAGCAACTTTAAAATTAAAAAGGCAGACCAAATAAATATTCTTTTGGATTCAAGACTAGTTTCTTTGCCTTTACCAGTTACCTAGGAAACAGGTATGTGGTAAACAAATGCCTATCAATAATTGTTTCCTTTCAAACATTTAAACATAAAGATCTGTGAGGAAGCAACCTGAAAAGAAAACCATAAATCAATGTCCTAATACAAAAAAGGGATGTACACCTTGTGTATCCTTTAAGTTAGGTGATGGTCAATTAATACTGATAGTCAATTCATTAAACTTTTTAAAATTGCTTATATTTATAAAATATATTTAGAAAATGAAATCAATGCATTTAAACACTATTCATGATTGTTTAAGCTTTAATTTTAAGATTTCCTACTTTTTTTTAAGTACTAGCAAGTTTGGGCTGCTTTTATACAGGCATTATTTTCGAGATCATAAAAGGTAAATTATGCAATTAAACATATTAGTTTATCTGCATCCTGATCTGAACTAAAATATACTCAAAACTCCCCTGTTTATCAGTTCATCTGTCATCATTTAATGTGATTCCTTTTGAACTCTTGTTAAAAGTGACTGAAACCATAACTTACCACTTATATATTCCATTATATTAATTTTGCAGATTTGCTAAGATACTTTGTAAAGATAGTGCACTGTTTTTATTAAATGCATAGCATTTGGCTTGATTCATGTGTGACTGAACATGCTTTGGACATGATGAAGTCTATTTTATGAGGTCATGGAAAAGATCAAAATAAATCTGTTTACAGAAAGCTAGGTCTACACATATACAATGTATATTTGCAGTGCTAATACAGTAGATATAAGATTTTTAAAACAGTATTCTAATTTAGGATCTTTTTATTTATATATTGACAGAATGGTTGGAAGCAGTGGTGTAACTTGTTCAAATGTAATGAATTGCTAGAAGAAGTATTTTATTCCCTTTCATAAGCATAGAAGACAAAAGCAGAGCAACACATTGGAATTTATTATTCAGGCCTTTTTGAACCTGCAGAGGACTGTCACATTAGATTCAGTCTAAAAGACATACTACAGCTAAAAATACTTTGGTTCTATAATGCTTGTGGAAACATTACCTTACAATAACACAATTAGCTTACCAATCAATGTATATAATGCATCTATTTCAAATTAGTTTAGGATACATACTGATGGATTCCATCCTCTCCCTTTCCTTCCTCTCCCAGTATAGACTACAGAATAATATTCGTAGCAATTTGAGCAATTGAGAAATGGATGTCTAAAATTATGACTCAAAATCCCTTTTTGATTAAGGTCAGGAAACGCAAACACAGCAAAGCATCCTTGTTTTCATCATAATGGAAAACTTAATTCAGAAATTTCTTAGTTTGGAAGTCATTCTCTTTCTTAATTTACAATCAGATACATGTTCTTTCCATAGGCCCTCTATATGCTAAGCTTCTTTGAAAACGGTTATTTTTCTACCTCTTTAGTTGTGAAAAGGCTCTGATGGGGAAAGGTGTTTTGAGCAGGGGGACCTAAAGTCTGTGGCACAGGGTAGCATCCAAGTGAGTTTTGAAGATTTTCAGAGAAGGAGACTCTATACCTGTATACTTATTATTATACTGAATACATATTATAGAAAAATGCATTTATTACCCCATCTTGTCATAGGATGAAAACATTTTCAAAAATCACTTTCCAAAGGAGAAAATAATTTATTTTACGTAGCTGTAACAGTAATAAGGGGATGCCTGCTTCTACACTCTACACACAGCCTTACCCAAAGCCTATCAAAAACACTTATATGTCCCAGAAGATTAAACTATGTTTGCTTGTTATAGCACATTTATAAATATGCTTTTTAACCAAAAGGGTTAATAATTTTATTTTTATAAGCAAGTTCAGATATGTACTGTAGGTGACACTTAAAGTGATATAAACATACTGGAAGTTTTTAGGGTGCTGAGTAATCACTAAGGTTACAGAAAAGACTATTTTCTGTCATTCCAATCATATGCAATATTTTGACCACATTATCTTTTTGGAAGTAAAGCAAAAATTAGAAGTGTTTAAAGTTCATTTTTGCTTGATGCCATAGTTTTTACTTTAGGTAAAAAAAAAAAAAAAAGGAAAGTAGATAAGAAGGCAGATAGTCCAATAATCAAGAGAAGGCATGGTATAAGATTATAAATAGTAATGGAAGAGAAAAGATAATATTGCTTACAAATGTTGTAATTTAAGAGAAATGAAGTGCAATAATACATTGTTAATTACCAAAGAGTTTGCAGTTCCTATAACACAGTCTTCAGTTTAACTGAATGAATACATCAGAGGTTTGTGAACTGTTTCTGAAGTTCTCAAATTCACAAAGTTTCTGAAACTGAAGCATTTTCCAGCAGTACATTTAACCACTACAAAGATCTGAAGTTTGTATTAGCTGGGATAGCATCCTAGCAGACATGTACTGTACAGCAAACTGTTCCTTTCTATATTTTAGAATTGACTGCTTACGGCTCTTACGAAAAAATGCTTTCTTGTGTTTCTCCAGTTTCACTTCTTTTTCCTCAATGATAGTAGTTCTTTTAAGTGTTCTTTTTTTTTCATTTAAATATACTACCAAAAAGGAATGACAATTTTTAAACTTAAATCTGAGTCACTCAGATGATTTTGCCTGATGAATGTCTCTGAAAACTTAAACTCCTTTTGGAATAGAAATACTTTTCAGCATAATACGTTTTGCCCCTTTACATGACTTCTTAAAGCTCTTCTTATAAATATACACTGATTTCACTATGTTATTGAAATCTTCAATTTTATTAGGAAGTCCATTTTTAGGGAACATATAGAATTGGGTGGGGGAGGAGAGGAGACTTGAAATTTAATATTCTGTTAAATTCTAATTGTGCTATTAACAGTATTTCCAATGGCACATGTAGTAACATTCAGTGACATTCAGTATTCACTAACATTCGGTATAGTATCAGATGTATTGTTCATGATGTGTCATAGTCTTTTACCTATCTGACTATTTTTAACAATCTGCTTTTACTGTGCAAAGCAGCATATTAGGATCATGATCATATTTTAAAAAATTCATAGGCAGCAGTAAATCTTTCAGAAGTCATCTGAACATGGCATTCCCTTGTTTGAGAACTCAAGTCCTTTGTTGATGTGAGAAATGATGTGATGAATCCTCACTGGACGCAAAAACAAGTCAAAGTTCAAGATATATATGGCTCATAAGACTACAATTCAGTTACATATTGATAACATGATCTTTTATTTTTTAAAAGCATTGGAAAAATCATTGTTTTTAATCTTGCTAGTGAATCTGCTGTGATTTTGAATAAGCTCACATACACACACATACTCTCAGACAAGAAGCAAAAATAAATGTCCCAATTTAGAAATCCATCAACAACTTCTTGATTAATTTCAAATATATGTGTAATTCCTAGTTTGAAAGCTTGCCTTGAAGCTGTGAACAAACATAATATTTTCTCTAAAAGGAAATGCTTTTTAAATATAAAGTCAGGCCAATAAATGAAGTCAGGATATTTTAGCACAATTAAATATTTATTCTGATTGGGTATGAAGCGCTAGATTTACCAGAAAATAGCACAGAAATGGTTAAAACTTTGTTAAATTGCTTTATAAGATTTTTGTAAGATATAAAGTACACTGTGCATAACTTAATGAGACAATAGGTCTTTCATCATACTACCTGTAAAAGGTACAGACTTGCAAGTAGCATTTTTTGGTTTTAGTGATTTGGGTTTTTTATAACAATTACTTTTAGACTTCTCACCTTCTGTTCTCATCTTTATAGAACAATGATGTGAAAAAACAAAAAAGACTCAATGTGACATTTCTTCACCTGTTTGGAACTAATAGTGCCTCCAAAACAATCAGTTGTTTTGGTGCATCCTGGATACTGACGTGGGATGAAAACATATGGAATAGTTAGCTAATGTGTTTATTTCCTGACATAATTGGGTCATTCTTGCAAGGTTTCCAGAATAACTTGATTCACAAAGAAGCTCTTATATTATACTTAAATAAGAATATTTTCTACATAAAACAAAAATTACTCTAGAATTGTCAGTTTCTTTGAGTCGGGTAGTGACAATCCACACGTATTGAATAATACCTTCATCTTTTTGTTCCTGTCATATTGTTAACACTCTCACAGTATATTCGGTTCTGAATAGAAAGCAGCACAAGTTGTTCTGTGAAAACAAACAAAACAAAAATCCACATTCATTATGAAGTGACTTTAGAAATTAGTGATGACAATCTTCACTTGGGTGACACCTGAATATTTAATGTAAAATAGTTAATTCTTAATTAGAGGAAAGAATGATTTTCTAAAATTTTTGTGCAGTTGAGAAGAAAGATTGATACCTCTTCCTTCTCAAGGCACATCTTACAAAAAGCTCCAGCTGTAGGTCAGCTCTCATGAAGTCTTCTCTGGGGAAACAAAAGCCCAAATGCTACCTTGCTAGTAGCACTAGTCTGTGTCCAGACAAAGCTTATTCACAAGTATGTTTTGAGTGTCCTTCAAATGATACTGTATATAACTAAAACACATTCAGAGGCCATAATAATTTTACATTAAGAAATGTAATACTATTCTCCACTCTGAAGTCAGCAAGTGTAACAATAAGGTTACTATATCAAAGGAGCCCACAAGTATAAACATACATTAAGCATATTCTTAATAGTGAAAAAAAATGTTTTCACAAACTAAGAATTAATCAAGGATGCATTTTTATTTATATTAAGACACCTGGGAAATGTGAAGACAAATACCCTAAGTTTCTTAAAGTGTTTGAAGTTCTTTACAATTTCTTAAAAAGTTATTAGAAAAAAAATAGTCTCATTTTCAATGCTAAACTGAGTTTCATTTTCCTCGTGGGACCTGTAGAAGGTGCAATAAATTTATTATCATAGAGTCGAAAGAAATCACCTGATTTATAAAGTCAAGCTCTAGTCTCTAGCCTTGATACTTCGGTATGAAGGAATTTTGAATGCCTTTGGTATTTATGAACAAATAATTATATTAAGAAAAGTGTTATTCTTTAAAGCTATAAGTGTCTCCAATCATCTGCCTCATTTTTTTCTGAAGTGTATTTGTTCTCTTGAGTTACTTACTTTGCATTTCACTGCAGTGTTATAAAATAGTAGCAAACAATGTTCATGAGCAAAGAAGATGAATTACGTCATTCATATATATGTATATACATGTATATATTGGGACTTAGTAAAAGCTGAAATGAGAGTGTTTAGAAAACTGATAAATCAGTTTGATTTTAAATTAAACTTCAGTAAATCCATCCATTAATAATGGACTTTCTTTCTGTTAATGGTTAGATATTCACATATTATTAATCATTATCAATGCATATTCAAAATTGTTAATCTTTAACAATCATATCTTCAATTGACTAAATTAACACTGTTCTTATAATTGATACCTCAGTTGATACCTCAGCCCGTTATGTTGGAGAGAAATTGAAACTCAGACCCTTGGCTCACAGGTAGCTCATTCAGACCAGTAAGTCATTTTGAAAAAAAAGCACTGCTTTCAAACAATTACCTCAATTTTCCTCCACAACATGCAATAATTACTTGAGAGGTAGTACCCAGCTACCAATTTTATCTAGAGGAAGAAGAAAATTAGGTCTAACTATAATAGTTTGCTGAGAGGTAAAGAGGAGGCATTTTTATCTCTACAGAGATCTAAAAAAGATCTTGTTTTCTCAAATGACAAAGAAAAGTAAGAAAATGAGAAAAAAAATAAAGATACAGGAAAGCTTCGGGGGCTGCTATTTTATTCTGATTGAAATTATAAGTTTTGCAGATAATTTGGTGGCTAGATTTCCAATCTTAGGGCGTCTATTATGATAGTATTTTCACTAAAAAATTATGTTTCTTGCACAGGAAAATGCCTTCATACTTCAATAATATTAATAATAATAAACTGCATGCATTTATTTGAACAGTCTTTCTAAAGAAATGTGTAAAGTGATGATGTGATGACATAGCTCATATATAGATTAGTCCAAGTGAAGTTATCCATTTGCATTCTGTAGTCAACCTGAACAAAGTTCCTGTGATTTCTGAAAGTTAAAATAGCTAAATACTTTGTTCTTTTATTTAAATTCTATCCAGAAATATTTTGTGATAAACTTGCTACATTTGCACTTTTGGGTGTAAAATATTAATGCAACTGAAAATGAAACACATGTTTATTAATAAACCAACAAGTCTAGGCAAAATTAACATAAAATGATTTGAACTCAAAAATGGTCACATAATTGACATTCTTCATGGAGATAGGAGAAAATAGTTGAGATCTAGAAATAAAAAATCACATTTGCTTTGGAATAATAAAATCTAAGCTTGTGTCAATAAATAAACTTTTTTTTCATGTATACTGATTTCAAAGGTTATCTAAAACCCCCTTCAAATGGTAACTAAAAACCCATCTTAGACCACTTTTAATAACAAAAGTAATATTTTTTGTATGTATTCTATATAAATATAAAAATAATAACAAAGTAATGCAAGAACTCACAGAATTGTAGGACTCAGAGAAAACCTCTGAATTCATAATATCTAGGGTACTATTTTTTATATAGGTAAGAGAAATCATGTGGAAATGTCATTTGTTATTCATTAAACCGTAACGTAATTATATTGTTTTGTACTGCGAGAATAAAGATTCCTTTTACCCTCATGCACCTTTTCTAAAAAGAAAAAGAACATATTTGGAAGTTAGAACAATATTTTGTTATAGTAAGGTTACACATATATTTCCCCCAAATTTAAAGAGTGAAAAAACTCTCACAGCAGTTGTACGTTTAAATTGGAGTACTGGATTTTAGGTGTCGTCTTCTGTCAATCTCCTTTGGAGGCAGCAATCTTTAGGCTGATGCTGAAGATTTATGCAGTACATAAAATTATGAATATTTTATCAACAGAGAACAACAATCATTCATAAATAATATCATTATCTCTTGATGAATGCGACATTTCAATATCTCATAATGAATCTTCCTAGAATTGTTTCATTTTACCTTTGGCTCAGATTTTGCTGTCTGTCTATGATGCCTATTGATAAGATTCCTTCATGTTTTCTTAATTTATTTGGGAAAAGGAATTAGAGTAAATTCATAGAGGAAATTTTCTATAAAACTTTGGTGTGACTAATTTTCATTTGATATTTTTTTTATGAGGTGGACTTTTTCCTTAAAAGGTCTTTGCCCAAATTCTTCAGTTGTAGGAGGCCTTCTGGAAACCAAGTATCCTGCCAGGATGGCAGCCAACTCCACAATCATCTCCTCTCACTTTTGATCTAGGGATATGTTGATAATAAGCACACAAGCCTATACTGCTGCACATTACCCTGTTAAACATACAGAGTGTTTTACCCATGAAAAATTGGAGAAATTTCAAAAATAGAAGAAAAGACATTGTGTAGTAATTGAGATAATCATAAAGCCTGAATATTGGCTTGAATTCACAAAATCAAATTGTATGTGTTTGCCCCATGGGCAACACAGATGTTGGTATATGTGCTTACAAAAATGATAAGATAGGTAAAGATGTAATAATATGTCTTCTTTCACCAGTATTATAAGTGAGTTAATTGTATTAACTGTAAAGAAAAGTAAAATAGTGAAAGTCTCAGAAAGTATCTTAAAAATATTAAAAGAAATTCTGCAAATTAAGTAATTATATTCTTGGTTTAATAACTTTTTTATTAATAATTGTCATGTTTTCTGTAAAAATAAAAAAAATTCAATATAGCTTCTATTGTGAAAAATAAACTATTTAAACTTGAAACTAGCAGAATTTAAGGATTGTTGCTTTTTGCTTCAGTTAAACAGACTTATTTGCCATTAGCTGTTGCTACTAAATGCATTAATTTCAAAAAGAAAGAGATTCTCAGGAGAGAATAAGGAAAGGAGAGGAAAGGAGACAGAGGGCCTAAATTGTTTATATAGAGATTCTTTTTTTTTTCTGTGAGTCTATGAGTCTATCTAAAAAATGAATCTATGATGAGATTCATTTTTTTTTTCTTAAGAATTTTTGAAATCAGGTAATCTACAGAAGTTCTACTACTCCATCAGCATTCAAGAAAAAAAAATATTTGGCCTTCAGCATAGGACATAAGAGTAATATGTAGGTCAGTTCATTCAGTTGAAAATCAGAAATATTTATAAGAAATACCCTGGAGTTCTTATTTTTTACTGAGACAATTCAACGAGAATTGGTAATGAATATAAACTGAAAGGAGATATCAGAAATGTATGATAATATGATTTAAAAAAAAATATTGAACATTGAGCAGTTAATTAGAAAACCTTACCTGTGTAAAGGTTGTTTGATCATTCTATTAAGAACTTTATAACTGATCGAGAAACAAATCACTATCAAAGATTAATCAATTCAACTTCCCTAAAGAATTTGTTTATATGCAATTATATTATTTTTTTAATAATCCAGGGAAATTTTACAAAATAGCTTAGGTACAGTTTTTTATTATTTCTCTCCTTTAGCTACTTAATATCTTTCCATTATGTGTTTTGAGTCAAAAGAGTAATTGTTTATTGTACTGGAAATGAATCTGAATTTTATTCAAATGTTTTTTCTTTTCTTTTTTTAACCTCATTGCTAATGTCTTCTAATAACTAACTAAAACTAATGTTTTCCTCCCATATATAATGAAAAGGATATGTTATGTCTGAGTTTTTCTGAATTTATATTTACTTCATACAGAAAAAAAGACTTTAATGATGAATTATCTCTTTCTGAAAATTTTGTCTTCATTTGTCTTATAAACAAAAAACTTGGTAAGGCTTGAGACGTTGCATACTACATTTTACCAATCAGAGACAAATTATTATATCATTTTAACAAATTAAGGTTTTTTACACTAGCTAATTTTTGTGCAGGTGAAAAAATCATGCAGTGACACAAATTATTGCTAATATAAACTGATCTATAAATATTTAGTCATTTTTGCCTACTATTAATGTAAAAAATACATACATATTTTAAATTACAGAAAATATATAAGCAATTTAGGCCCTCTGTCTCCTTTCCTCTCCTTTCTTTATTCTCTCCTGAAAGATTTGTTTTTTCCTTGAAGTCCTTCTTCACTAGATGAAATTCATCAAAATCATAGAGTCAGCTATATCTAAACCCTGTGGTTATTCCGCTTGCTATCTAGAATATTTTGAGGATAATTTATGTCAGTTAGAAGAGACTTTGAGACAGAGTAACCTTGTAGATATTTTCAGATTTTTATCACTTTTCTATTTTCTCTTATTCTGAGAAGTTGCCACATGTTCGTTAATTGTAGAAGTGAACTTTTATCTTTACTAACTTCTGCTTCACAATTTCTAGAGGGCACACATGATTTTAGAGATACAGAAATATATGCAACACATGAGCATGTGTTTTAACAGAATATTATGTTTGGAAATGTAAGTACTCAGCAGATAAAAGATGTCAAAAATGAGGTTTCCTATGTAACTTTAGTTTGCTCCCACATGGCCAGGTACTTTGATTCAATATTTATTTACATGATACACTAATGTCTTTTTACTGAAGTTGTAAATCAGTCAGTGAAGTAAAGAAGAGATTCAAATAAAAGTATATTAAAAAAATAGAGGTTCAAATAAAAGTCAAATCACAAAATTCATACTTTTGATCTGTCAATTTTAAAAGCAGAATATTGAGATGTTTTGGTTTCATCTGATTTATATAAAACCTTTCATCAAAAGACATGCACTGTCAGTTACACTTGCTTTTACTCTGTACTTCTGTAAATGAGGCCACAAGGTTACAGATACATGAAACTTTTCAAAGGCAACCACCTATGAAAAAATATACAATAAGCTAGATTCAAGGTTTCAAAAGGTTTGACATTCTAAAGTATGCAACAAACATGCTCAAACATATAATTTTACAAATTAAGGCTTGACAGAACATGAGAGGCCTAATTGCATAAATATTCTAAGACTTGTAGATATTATCTGGATAACTTTAGAAACAAATGGTATATTAGAAAGTCCAGTCAGGATAAATGATCATGCTTAAGGTCAGTTAGGATTTAACTTTGGTTAAAGGTTTACCTTCTGTATTTTTGAGTTACAACCACCAGATTTTTTTTGAAGTAGTGTACCACTGTACACCATGGTGTTGACAATGGGCACAGTCTTCTATAGATACAAAGACCATAATTACTTTTTTTTTAAAAGCATGAAAACATAGTGTGCACAAACTAAAGTTGGTCAGAATATGTGTGATATGCTTTACATTTAATTTAAATGTGCTGGTTAATG
>JAUBNY010000986.1:6519280-6531823 GCA_032275445.1 Crypturellus soui | reverse complement strand
AAGGAGACTCCACAACCTCTCTGGGCAGCCTGTTTCAGTGCTCTGTCACCCGCACTGTCAAACAGTCGTAAAGACTTGTTCTTTATTAAGGTTTATGCTTTGCTTTAGGGCAGCCTGAGTTATTTCAAAATTGTGAAACACTGAAGCAGCTTCTGTTTTTATTTCTGAGAATTTAATATTTCAAGTCAATGAAATCAAGTTTTAACTTGATTAATCCGTAATTAATCCAAGTAAACTAGAATTATGAGCGCTACACCTTTATTCAAATAAATCTCCAACAGCAGAGCTTTTTTCTGACTGATGCTGTTGATACAGATTTTCTAGTCATTCCTGGTGGCTGCCCATCCACTGACACTGTTTTGAGAGGTCTCTGCGCTTTGGGCAGGTTCTGACAGAAGGCAATCTCCACAGGGGACTGGAGAGGCAGTAACTTCTCTGCATCTGCTTTGCAGCTTACTTTTCTGCATTTTTAGCTGCTCGGTAAGTGTGGTAAAAGGAGACTGCCAGTTGTGAAAGCAAATTAAAAATTAAAATAATTATAGAAATTAAAGAATTTAAAATAATAGAAGTGATTAGGGGATATTTTATATTATGTGATTAGGGGCCTGGAGAATCTCTCAAATGAGGAGAGGCTGAAAGAGCTCAGCCTGTTTAGACTAGAGAAGATAGATAGAGAGATGTACACACTGAATGTGTATAAATATCTGAAGGGAGGGTGTACATAGTTTTGGGACAGTTTCTTCTCTATGGTGCCCAGTGATAGAAGAAGATGCCATGGCCACAAATTGAAGCACAGGACGTTCCACCTGAATTTGAGGAAAAACTTCTTGACTGTGAGGGTGACAGAGCTCTGGAACAGGTTGTCCAGAGAAGTTGTGTAGTCTCCCTCCCTGGAGATATTCAAAACCCACCTGAATATACTTCTGTGTAATGTGGTCCAGGTGACCCTACTTGTGCAGGGGTGATTGGACTAGATGGTCACCAAAGGTCCATTCCATCCTCACTCATTTTGTGGTTCTTTGATTTCTTTTTTTCTGGGTGCTGTGGCTGAGCAGATGCTGAAGAGTAGCCTTGTTTTCATAGAGAACACTAGGTACGGCAAGGGTGGGGTGGGAAACCAAAAGAAAAAAATTAACGTGGTTTACAGAGGCCTGTGTCACTGAAAAGATATCTTTTTTCATCTTCCTTCCTGTGCTGCATTGGCCTACAGAAAAATGTTGCATGATCAATTTTGTGGGTCCTGCCAACATGGAAGAATGTTTAATATTTTTGCATAAATGCATCAATACTAATTTGCCAAGCTTTCTGTTTTTTATTATTATTGTTGTTTTTGTTGTTTACTTTTCTCCAAGTGATGCCTAAGAGAAAAAAAAAATAAAAAAGGAAAAAAAAAAGGAAAGGGGGAAGAAAAAACTGTCCAAGTTTTTGTCCCTGGCAACCAATGAAAGACAGGTAACAGTTACAGAAGTGCTATGCTCCAGAGACATCTCAAAGATGAATTAAATCACTCAAGTTCTTCCATCATTTTAAAATTAATTTCTTTCCTTTTGACAAACATATAAGGAATTTAAAAGTACATTACAAGCAAGTCATCTGTTTGAGCCTTATCTAAATAGGAAAAAAAATGCTTAAAATAGGAAATGTGCAATTTCTTCCAGACTTTTAGGATTTTCTTCTTCCTTCTGGCTTTAATAAAATCAATCTAGCTTTACTATCAGACACAATATTAGGCACCTCCAGACTCATGCTATAATAAAAAGAGATTGATAAAAACTTAACTGATGCACAAACTGCCTTAGTAGAATCCAATGCAGAATGATAGCCTAAATTCCTCCAAAGTTAAAAAGCTATAAAATAATGAGCAGAAGTACTTCCCAGCATGCTGCTGAACACAATAATTCATCATTGTGTGAATTATTGCAACACTATTTCTGTTCTAATTATACACAACAATTTCTAAACATAAAGCAGAGATTCACAAACTCAAGTAGATAAAACATGTCAGATAAATCAACAGAACTGGAAAACATTGTATACCCTAAAATGATCTAAACTTGAAAATAAGAAAATCAAATTCCGTGGAGCAGAGAAAGAAATTGTTTTCTCTGCTAGTTAGTATGCCATAGTTTTTTCTTGAAATTGAAAGACTATGATGTTTATCAACATGCAATGGTGTTTGTTCATCACGTTAGTTTTTATTATGGGTTCCCACAATTTAAAATAATTACGAAAGAAACAACAGAAACAGATTTTTGATTGTTCATTGTTCGTGGCATCTGTAGGAAATATGTTGGCTTGACATCAACTGCTAACAGGCTTTATTTAAAATTAAGGGAAAAACAGTTGCTAATTATAAACATTGTCTATAATGGAGCTTTGTAGTTTACATAATTGTATTTTGTGAAAGAAAGGAGGCAAGCTTGGTCTGACTTCATTTTTCCATTAGAAAAGATTCAACTGTCTTCATCCCATGGTACCAGCTGCACTGTGCTTTGTATGAGATCACTGTGCTTAATTTCAATACCCACAGAGAGAGTTTACTTTTTAAGTGCTGTCTCTTGCAGATGTGCCAAGGGAAAGATAATTTTGGTCTCCCTAATCACATGCAGAAAGCTAGTCCTGTTCTGAAAATTTACTTCCTATGATGCTTCCAGAATAACCCTGACTCAGAAATTCTAGTTTCAAATCAAAGTACTTTTTAAGTCAGTCTGTATTCCGTGAGGATTCTCCAAAAGACTTAGAATTTATATTATATATGCATATTTTGCTTCTCATGAGTATAGTAAATGCTCTTTGAAAAGAATATGTGTGTGTGGACTTTGCAAACATAAGAACAATCTAAAGAAAAAGAAATAGTATTAAAGTGTTACATGAGGAACATACATAAAATTTATCTGAATAAAACTTTCTTGGTACAAATAGCCTTGAATCTTGACCAAGAACTTTGGACACTGAGCCCAGATCTAGCAAGAACATGAAAAAAAACACATACTCTTTTTTCAAAGTCAGTTTTTATTTTGATATTTTAAATTAGGCTAGTTCTTATGGAATAAAGTATTTGAATTTTTAAATCTGAAAAAAAAAAGCTTTCTTGAAGGTATAATACATCTGTTTTCTGATCACGGATTCTCAAGAATAAGCCCCAAATCTTATTTCTGTTTTTATTAAGACAAGGGATAATATTTACAGTAGTGTCTCATGGAACTACAGTTTGGCCTTGTGATTTTTAGATGGGAGAATTAAAACTTCTGCCTTGGCAATTTAGATACTCAGCTAGGTAAAAATTTTACACGTCTTTATGTTTAAAGTCTCTTACTTAAATGGAAATATAATTTGTAGCTGAGTTATTTCCAGAAGTAGAAACAGATTATTAAAATATTAAATACATTAAAAATATTTTAATCTGAGTGATTCTTTGTATCATTCCCAAGAAGTATTATGATAGTACCATTCTTTTATTGAAGGCAAAATAGCTGTTTTTTGTGTAAGACAATGAAACTTCTGTGCAGTGCATATGAGTGAGGAAAGGATTTTAAATGATCTGGCTAAGATTCTGAGTAATGGAAACAGATTTGGCTAAAGAAAGTGGCAGCAATGGAAGATGGCACATTCACTCAATCATATCCTACTGCTCAGCCATTCAATTAACCTGCAACTAATAGCAAAAAGAAAAAAAAATGCAGTAATAAATAAGATTTTACTAAACACGCTCTAATCATAAATTATTATGTGAAAAGACTACAAATTACTCTCTGTGCAACAGCAATGACAGGAGACATAATAACCTTTCTAATCTTCAAATATTATTTGCGCCTTGAAATGAAGGAGAAGAGAAATAATGAGACTTTTTTTTAATGTTAATCCTTTCTTAGAGGATTAGAAAGTAACACTGGCAGAGCAGATCCTGACTATTTCTTAGAGAAAGTCTTTAATCACATTATAATGCAGCTGAATGTAGCTTGGTCTAGTGATTATTTAATTATAATTAAACACGTGTCAGTGACAATATCCATATTGCTATGTATCAACACTAAGATATATGTCTAATGAAGATTCTAGAGTGAAACAGTTGGAAAGCTCCTATTGGATATTCTATTGGATAATATTTGAAAAAAAAGACTGAAGCAAAAAATAAAATAAAATAAAATAAAATAAAATAAAATAAAATAAAATAAAATAAAATAAAACAAATAAAATAAAATAAAATAAAATAAAATAAAATAAAATAAAATAAAATAAAATAAAATAAAATAAAATAAAATAATTACCTAGAAAAGGCAAGAGTCCTGGAATGACAGAGCTAAGGGTCATTTCCTGATATTAAGCTCTCCCCCACATCTTAGCTTATTACTTTCTAAACGCAAGTTTGAATGGACACTGAGATATATGAATAAGATGCATTCCAGTAACACTTAAACGGAGCTCATATGCAAAACTCACCTCTCTGACTATATAATGTGGTAAAAGTATCTATTTTTTTTGACAGTTAAACTGGTTATTTAGATTTCTTTTTCTCCAAATTCTTGATTTAGTTGTCAAATATGAATTCAGTGAAACTTATATCTCTCTGAACACAGACAGCATCTTTCCAGTGTGGGTTTTTTGGTTATAACATAGTAACCACATAACAACAGGTAAGTACTCAGGTCAGTCATGACAGTTGTGACAACCTGAGTTCAAAACCCTTGTGTTCAACAAGTGTTTCAATTTGAACAAGGAATCTCACTGAGACACCATCATTATTGTCAGGTTTTCAATCATCCTGTGGTAAAGTTCTCTTTATTATTGTTCAGAATAAAGTTTGAAAAAAATAATCTGAAAAAAGTTTTTGAAAAAAAAAAAAAAGCTATTTGAAATCTTACAGATTTACACTCTTCCAGCTTTTGTCATAACCTGGGGTATTTTTTAAAAAATAATTTACTTCTAAGGACTAAACTGTTACTGTAACAAAACTGTTACTGTTACTGACACCATTCAGACCAATGGGATTGATATTCAGTAAAATGAAACATCTAAGAGATGTCACTGTGTTTCAATTTAAAAGTTGGCAATCCAATATTATATTTGTAAGACCATACATACTGCCTATAATCAGTATGCAGAGTTCTTTGAAGCAAACTGTATATACAGTGCATGTAATGCAGGTAAGGTACTCTAAATCAAATTATCTAATGATGTATCTAATGGAAGATTCTATACAAGTCCTTGGGAGAGTCTGTACAGTGGTAAATGCAGTGTAGCAAGATCCTTAAAACTTTACTCTTCAGGATGACTTCAGGCATGCATACAAACATTTGCCAACTGTGATTTCACTAATCCACTAATATAAGTTATCACATGGCTATATGTTTGTCAGGTAAAGAAGACATTGGTTGACAGACAACAAGAAAGATGTACATGTGGACATCTGCTTTTGGGGGTTGACTCTGGAGTGAGTACTGCTCTGAGACTGCCCCTTCAGGAACAAACATTCTCGATTCTTTGTGTTTTCTTTATATCATAAAAGTTACATGAAGAACAAAATACACAATAGTAAAGTAGCTGTCTCTGTTAGGAACATTTCTTAGTCTGACCATCATTTATTCAGTTTTAAACTCTATTTTTCTTGTTGCATAAAGGCTTTGATTCCCCCCATGGGGTATCACACTTGCAGAATTACAAGAATTCACTAAAAATGCGTAACAGCTTCCTCTCTCTCTCGGAACCCCAAAGTGCCCTGGCTGATACTGAAGAAGTAGCAGTAAAAGTAGTGCCTTTATCTGGCTTTCCATCTTAACCTTGGGTAAATGACTGTAAGCTGTATTTCTTTTACAGTTCTTAACTACAACAGCAATTTATACTGTCTTGTATTCTGTACTCTCTTGTATTTCATGCATTTAAGCAATAACTACAGGAAGATTTTTTGACATTATAATGTGCTATATCCTGTGTAACTATCCTATTATCAACATATTATACCTCTTTCAAAGTCTATAATAGATATGCAGCAATGATGTTAACCAGCTCTTCCCACTTCCGGGATAAATGCTATGGAGTCACATGAGCTTACACAAAGACATTAGCCCATCTTGGGAAGTACTTCTTAAACTGTGCTACTAGACTTTCGAAAGCCTGAGAGCAGACCTTGCCAATAAAGATAACTGCTAAGAAGGTATTATGTAAAAATATATATAAGATATACATTACACATAATATTACATACATTTAATGTAATTTTTCTTGCTGTGTCTGATTTAATTTACATTGTTACATTAAAAGAGAAAAATAGCTTGGATAAATGAAATTTTACTTGGAAATTCTCAGATTATATATATATATATTTTTTTTGGGGGGGGGAGGCTATTTACTAAAAATTATATATTCCTTTTCTTTGTGGCTCTTAATTCAGTCACACAATAATTGATTCCAAGAATTCTTACTTTATACTTTTCAAATGAATAATAAATGAATGGCCAAAAAAATGATAAATGAATCGCCTCTCTTGTGTAAAAAACAATATTTACTTGGGGTAAATTCTAATATGGAATATTTTCAAATGGCTTTATAAATCTTCACAGATAGATATGTCTGATGGCAGTTACCTCACATTTGGCTCCAAGGTGCATGTGAGAAGAAAAGCAAACCAATCTGCCTTCAGTCTGAGTGTTTTAATCACCAGCTGGCTGAGACCACTATACTATACATTTCCCAAGCAAAGATTACATAGTAAAAAGCCCTAATCCCCTAACCACCTCCAGATTCTCATGAATTAATTCATTAGTTCATAAATAAATTACATACTCAAACCTCTGTCTAAACTAATGTTGAGTCATTTGCTTGCATCCCTATGGATATCTGAGTGTTCACTCAGGTTCCTTTAATTACTAATCAACAATATCAAAAGGTACATTGAACAGGCTCACTCTCACTATACATTAACATATTATATATATATGTACTTACATATAAATATGCATTATATGTATATATACACATGTACACAAAGTGAAATAGGAAGCTTAACACAACAGTGTATTTTTGGTAAAATTAGTAATGAATAGATTACAATTTTTATTATTTCTTAAAATAACACTTATTAACTATTGACAAGTGGGTATTAGAGTTTTGCCATTTTACTGGCAAAAAGATATTTAAACAGGGTACTAATTTTTTTTTCGTGATATTTTCCTTTATTTTTTCTCTGTTATTTTCTTGAGGCAGTGACACAACATTCTGTACAGTTTCCTTGTTCCATGTCATTTAATTTAAGACAAGTCAGAGAGTACCCACTGATTCATTCCTCTGGGTGATGCAATGCAGTAGGTAGCCTATGGTAATGGTAGGAGTTACTTGCTTCCCTGCATATCTTTGGAAAGTGTGAGATGACCAGTCATCTGTACCTACTTTCACCGTCAAAGCTTAGAAAAGACTTGGTGATCTGAACACCAGTTTTGTAGCCTCTCTCCGTCTGAAAGGAGAACTCCTAGTCCAGGGAAGAAATAGAATTTCAGGTGTATTCCTCTTTTTAATATTTACTGTTGTCAGTCCTGCGTTCCAGCATCAAAGCATCAAATTCTTACTCATTTTCCATGTAAACTGAACAAGCAAACTAACTAATTAACTATTCTCCCCTTACCCCTTGATACATTATGAAATAGATTTTTTTTTTTTTAGTAAAAGAAATTAGTAGAAAAAGGAAGCCCTCTGAAAGCTCAGTCAAATGTCTGAGATAGATACTTCAGCCATTCTTATGTTTTTATGACAAGTGTGGCAGTTTTGAGCCTTAAATAGCCTTAAAAAACACAGATGAATATACACCTGTGGGGGTTGTAGCCATATTGTTAGCAAGACGTGTTGCACATGACAGAAGCAGAGATGGGGAATGGCAGACGGAAGATCTCGTGATGTCACGGAAAGGGCAAGGATTTAACTATATTAGGGTAAAAAGTGATATCCAGAACCTGATTGGTGCATAAGACAACTTCCACTTCGGCAGAAGTTATAAAAACCAGCAATGTATTTCAATAAACGTCATTTGGCATATCATCTCATAGGTGTCAGTGCTTCTTGACCCTGAGGCGGATGGCCTCAGTATTCCCTCTAGAACCACGGGCAACCACCATGGGTTGATACGAATCCGACATACATCTAGTGGGCCTAATGAAAGGAAGGCAGTCCTTAAAGAGACGAGAGTGTTTTTCCGAAATAAAACAGCGAACATTGCTGCCTACATCCAGGATTTCAACCCGTGCAACATTGGCAGATCAGGAAATGTGCCCATCTGAAATGCCTGCTGTTTTAACCTTCTGAACAAATCCCTGCAGTAAAATGTGTGCTGTTTTAAACATAGGCATTATTAATATGTTAATACATATAGGATCTGCACCTCGTAGATTGTATCTTCTAGTCCTGTGTCCTTGCCCTCACCGTCCTGTTTGTAACCCAGCAAGGGTTACAAGCAATATTTTTAACGTCAGATGTTTGCTGACAGACAGCAGATAATTTTGCATCTGTCAGATGTCTAATTAACACACACTTCATCCTTATGAAATCAGTGTTTTTTTCTTGTTCTTTCTGTGGACTTCGTTACTGTACATTTTCCTCTTCCCCAGAGAGAAAATACCTCTACATAGCTATTTGTTATTATCTGGGCAGTGTTGCCTCACTTCTGGCAGTCCTAAGTCTGTGAAGAAAAGATATATAACAAGAGAAAAAATGTTGGGAATAAAAATTCATATTATAAATATTTATTTATAATATTTATATATTTATTTTCATCAGGGACTTCCCAAGACAGTTTTAGCATTTTTATTTTTAATTTGCAGGTATTTATCATATGACAAGAAGAAACTAAAGGAAGAAGAAAAGAGAAGGAACTAAATTCTAATAAATAAATAAATAGTGTAAAAAACTGTGAAAATATTCCCCTCTGTTATAAATCATTAGTACTCAGTTAATGTAACAGATTTTACAACCAAAAAGGAGAAGGCTGAGACAGCAGTGTGAAAATTTATAGTAAGTTGGAAAATGCTTGAAGTTGATTCTATGTTAAGAGAAAGAAA
This sequence comes from Crypturellus soui, assembly GCA_032275445.1. NCBI lineage: Eukaryota > Metazoa > Chordata > Aves > Tinamiformes > Tinamidae > Crypturellus > Crypturellus soui. The sequence goes on along the minus strand of JAUBNY010000986.1, from coordinate 6,522,782 downwards.
TCTTTACCATAAAGTTCGTTCACATTGGAATTTAGACTGCTATATTATTTTTATAAACCTAAAAGCAATAATTTGTGGTCCAGGAATCTTTCACACACTAAGGTCATGTTTTGGTGTATTTATGCAGTGAATACTAGTATCAGTTCAATTAGACTGACATCAACCTGATGGAGATCAGAATCATCAGTATAGTAAAAATACATATATATGTGTATGCATACCTTCCAGATATGGATTATATATAGGCAGTCGTATATTAGACATAAATAGTATACTTACTATTGCATATGTATATGTAATTGTGCATGATATATATATAATTTTGCTGAAATGATGAGTAGAAAAGGAAGCACTGTGGGTGAAGTTGCTAATTTATGACATTTTCCATTATTAAACTGTATTCCTTGGTTTTCTTCTGTGCTACTTCCCCAGGCTAGAATCCAGGAGGATTATCATGCAGCTTGTCATAATCTTTAGGTAAAATAAAAAATGTCCCACTACATGCTAGAGAACAGAACTGTACAGGACTGGATGGATCGGTAAACAGCACTTTGATTAGCAATTCAGACATCTCTTGTATGGAAAAGAGATGCTTTTATTTCAGCAAACTCAGATGCTTAGAAATGGTGTGTATTGTTATTGTTCCCTATTCACTGGCCTCAAGTTTTTCTTCCATCAGTCTCTTTCACAAAACCCTAAACTAGTCTCAGAACATCCTCCTCACAATCTCACAGGTTTCACCTGCCTTACCAGAAAGAGTAGAAATAAGGAGTTATTATATTAGAACAGTATATTGGAGTATTCCAAATTCTTTACCCATTGGAACTGCAATTTTGTTTCCTTTAATTTTCCATTTTAATAAATTAAAGTTCTTAATGCCCATGGGAGCACATTTTCTTAAGATTTCTTAACAAAGTTGGTGACAGAGCACTGGAACAGGTTGCCGAGAGAGGTTGTGGAATCTCCTTCTGTAGAGATATTTGAGACCTGCTTAGACGCAGTCCTGTGCCACGTGCTCTAGGTGACCCTGTGTGTGCAGGGGGGTTGGACTAGATGACCTCTAGAGGTGCCTTCCAACCTTAACCATTCTGTGATTCTATGATCTTCATTACTATTCACAAAGCCCAATAGCTGACTGGAGTCATCTCATCCAAAAACCTAAGTAAGGTCTAACAGGGAGGTGAACCACAGAAAATAAATTTTCTTTAGAGAAAGGGAAAAAGATACCGCTACTCCATCTTGTCTTCTAAATCACAGAGTTAGTGATTTAGCTAGTGCCTAGTTTTACATCCAGCAAGTGGCCTCACCATTTTAGAAAGTAATAATGAAATACAAATGCTTATTATTAAATAATCAATAGAACAGTACAGTTACTAAAGGCTCTGTAGTTTCCAAGAGTAGTTTACTACACTTCATATAGAAAATCAGAATTCATCTGTAGTCTATAAAACTTCAAAGCACGTAAGTATAAATTAAAACACAAAAACATATTTGCCTATGCTATTTGCTACATATTTGCCTCACTGAGAATGCCCAAATATTGTTATTTGATAATGAGCTTTTTATTAGCAAGAGTTAGCTACTCCCATTATTACTGCAATAAAGTTACTAGTAGTACCAGAGATGGAGATACTTTTGTTTGTGATGCAGACCTACATTACACAGTTTTGAAACATCTAATCTAGTGTTTATTTCCTCCTCAAGAGAACCATTAATTTAATGAGAACTGTAAGCAATTTCCATGACAGTGACTTTATATAGGAAAATGAGAAATATCTAGAGAGTATTTAGGAAGTATTTGCAAATATATAAATATCAGCAAAACAGAACTGAAAAAGTTACTTTTTCAGATGAATGAACCCATTTTCAGTTTTGAATGCTGTATCTATTAATTCATTGTTTAGATCTGTCATTTTAACAGCTTCAAACACAAATTCAAAAAAAATCATAATGAAAGGTAAGAAAGAATGTGTTCTATTCAGATAACAACATAAGATTGTATTCTGCATTATTCCATTGCAGTCACTTCAAATGCGTCAATTTAAAACTTTGGTTACACTGTGTAAGTGGTGTTATTGGAAATGGGGTTAGGTTTAAACCTAACAATCACCTCTTGACAACTAATTTCATTGGTAACAAATAAAATATTAAAACAGTAATAAACGTAATCTTAAACAAAGACTGACAAAACATAGCTATGGATTGGTAATACATTTTAACTAAGTCTTTTTCCTAACATACTCATAATACTGAAATTTGGCCTACTCCGGGATTAAAATCTGTGTCAAAGATATTCTCATTAGAAAGCTTCCCTGCTGAACTGAGGAGGGAAGGGTTCTTCTTGACACAAGCAGCTCTCAGTTTTTTCCTGTTTATATTTGCAAATCAAAATCCTGCATTATTGTCTCATCAGAGCAGAGATCAAAAAAATAAGATGAATTTTATTTATGAAAATATCTAGTATATCAATTTTCCTCAGCTCACTGCAGCATATTAATAATCCTCAGGAATTCAAGATTCAAGATTTAGAGAGTACTTGAATTTTATACAAAAATGTTGTCAAATGACATCTTTCCCAACTGTATATTTTTTTTCTCATTTTAAGGAAACCATAACAATCTAATAGCTCTTAAAGCTCAGTGCTGCACTTTGTACAGATTAACAAGTTTCACACAGTGTGCTGCTCTGCATTCATAATGAAATGGACAATTGACTTTTATATACAAAAAGGGAAATACCCATGCCTCTCAGTACAGCTGAACTTCTGTTGAACCTTTCTGTCTTTCATCTCAGTTTTATTTCAGTTTTAAATCTAGACTTGGAAATCTAGTCACTTTCTATCAATCCTTCAGGATGTAAACCTCTTGATTGAACATATTCTTCAAAGCTCATTAAATCATTTTTTTTCTTTTTCTTTTTTTCTTTTGCATTATGGTGAGATTGATTGAGCAAAAAGACAATATATGAATATGTTTGACTTATACAGACTATAAATCTTCTGAAATGAAGTACAACACTCTATTGTAGCTCTCCTACTAATAAACAAACAGTAATTCATATGATAAAGGATTTTGTATTTTATCTATTTCTTCAGAGAATAGAAAAGGTAAAAGAAAAAAAATAAATAAAACCCAATTACACTATTTTAAAAGAGTTGCACTGAAGTTTATAATAGGCATTGGTACTATTTTTCATATCTTCCCATCTATAAATAAATGTGCATTATAAAATATTACTTTAAAGGAATTCTTTAAGGAAACCCTTAGGAAAGTGAAAAATAATAAATATAATAAAATAATCAAGTGAAAAAATGTTTTTTCTTTCTTTCTTTCTCTCTTTCTCTTTTTCTTTCTTTTTTTCTCTCTCTCTCTTTCTCTTTCTGTCTTTCTCTCTCTCTTTTTCTCTTTCTTTCATTTCTCCAAGCAATATTCTTTCTTTCTTTCTTTCTTTCTTTCTTTCTTTCTTTCTTTCTTTCTTTCTTTCTTTCTTTCTTTCTTTCTTT
>JAUBNY010000986.1:6506104-6519180 GCA_032275445.1 Crypturellus soui | reverse complement strand
CTCCAGGCTGAACAGGCCCAGCTCCCTCAGCCTCTCCTCATAGGGCAGATGTTCCAGGCCCCTGATCATCCTTGTGGTCCTGCGCTGGACTCTCTCCAGCAGCTCCACATCCCTCTTGTACTGCGGGGCCCAGAACTGGACACAGAATAGAGGGGCAGGATCACCTCCCTCAACCTGCTGGAGACGCTACTCTTAATGCACCCCAGGATCCCATTGGCCTTCTTGGCCACAAGGGCTCACTGCTGTCTCATGGTCAACTTGTCGTCCACCATGACGCCCAGGTCCCTCTCTGCAGAGATGCTCTCCAGAAGGTCAGTCCCAGGCCTGTACTGGTGTCTGTTCCTCCCTAAGCGCAGGACCGTGCACTTGGCCTTGTTGACTTTCATGAGGTTTCTCATGGCCTAGTTGTCCAGTCTGTCCCGGTCCCTTTGGATGGCAGCGCAGTCCTCTGGGGTATCAGCTACTCTTCCCAGCTTCATATCATCGGCAAACTTGCTGAGGCAGCACTCTGTGCCTTCATCCAGGTCATTGATGAATAAACTGAACAGGACTGGACCAAGGACTGACCCCTGGGGGACACTGCTTACCACAGCCCTCCAACTAAACTCTGGACTGCTGATCACCACCCTCTGAGCTCTTCTATCCAGCCAATTCCCAATCCACCTCACTGTCCACTCATTTATCTCACACTTGCGGAGCTTGTCCAGGAGGGTGTTGTGAGGGACGGTGTCAAAAGCCTTAGTGAAGTCAAGACAGATGACATCTGCTGCTCTCCCCTTATCTATCCAGCTGGTCATCCCATCATAGAAGCCTATCAGGTTAGTCAAGGATGATTTCCCCTTAGTGAACCCATGCTGACTACTCCTGAGCAACTTCTTGTCCCGTTCACCAGCAGACCCACATTTCCCCTGATTTTCCTTTTGCTGTTTATGTATTTGAAGAAGTTTTTCTTGTTATTTTTAACATCCCGTGCCAGGTTGCATTCCAAATGTGCCTTATCTTTCTTTGTCATATCTCTGCATTCCCTGACTATGCGCCTGTATTTTTCCCAGGGGGCCTGTCCTTTTTTCCACATTTTGTATACAACCTTCTTCTGCCTGACCATTGCCACCAGCTGCTTACTCATCCACGCAGGTCTCCTGCCCCCTCTGCCTGACTTCTTATGCACAAGGATGCACTGTTACTGGGCGTTGAGGAAGTGACGCTTGAAAACTAACCATTTCTCTTGGGCCCCCCTTCCTTCTAGAGCTCTAGCCCATGGGATTCTTCCAAGGAGGTCTCTGAAGAGGCTAAGTGTATAGTTGCAAGGCTACTTACAGCACTGCCTCCTCCTCGTCGGATCCTGAACTCCACCAACTCATGGTCACTGCAGCCGAGGCTATCCCCCACCCTCACAAGTATCCCCCTACAAGTCCCTCTCTGTTTGTTAGCATGAGGTCCAGTAGCCCACCTCTCACCGTTGGCTCCTCCACAACCTGCATCTTTTTTTTTACAAATATTGTTATAAACTATAGACAGTGTACTGTCTCTGTCAGAAAAAGTAATAGTCCTAGAAAAATATATCTGCCAAAGCATCTATCATTTTTATATTCCAAAATATGTTTTATGTAATAAAACATGTTAAAGACCATTGATCATAATCATCTAGTATACAGTTACTGAATAAAAGATATTGGCATACTAGTTGTTTATTAAACAAAGTTGAAGAACTGAATTAAATTGCAACTAGAAAAATGATCATACTTTAATTTGACTGAGTTTCTTAGTAAATACTGAAATTAAAGTGGATTACATTTGCAATTCTAAGATTTACTTGAGATGATAGCTACGATTTATCAATACTTACTTGAAAATCAAAAAACAGGACAACAGAAAAATTGCATTTTATCATACAGCAGACATCACTGCACATAAAATGAGAACCTCATCACAGTGCAAGTTAGGTAACATTTCAGATTGTTGCCTGAAATGTGAGAAGAACTATGCTACCAATGTCTTACTAGGATTTTTTTTTTTTGAGCAAGACTGCGCAGATCCACAGTGAACAGATCCACAATGGATAGAAGTGTGGCAGAAAGGCACTATCATTAGCTGTGATTATTAACCTGGATAAAATGCCAGAATTCTGCAGTTTCCTCAGAAATGTAGTAGTGTCCTTAAGAGCTCCAGAACAGTAAATATTAGAGGATATCTATAGTAAATATTTGAAGTAATAAACAGAAGTCTTTTTTCCAAGCAAGTCATTCATGAGAAATTTTAAATAGGTACCTGTGTGATACAGAGACCTATTGCGGTATACTCAATATTGATAACAGCCATTATTCCCCACACAATTCAGTCAAGAATTAAAAAGAAAAAAGATGTAGATTTTTATTAAGAGTAAAGACTAGCAACCCATATTTTAATAATGTATCACAGAAGGAATTTAAAACTAATATAGTATTTGCAAATAGAAGAGCTTAGTTTATCATTACTAAAAGTGAATCACGATCCAAAGTAAAAATATATAAGCTACAGGTTTTAAAATATTTTTCTGAGATAAATTCCAACATATAATAAAAATTGTAATCTGAATACCTAGCTGAATTACAGTACATAATGGTCTATGCATGATCAGCTAATCATTTAACAGATAATCAGTGGTCATATTTTGATCATTTATGATGAGTCATTGCTGTGAAAACCAAGAGCTCTGAATGTCAATATAATAAAAGAAAAAAGTTTTTACAGAAATGACTCTATAGAATAATAGAACTTGTATAGTAGAGATAAATTAGTGATGGCATATGCCTTCAACCCTAGGTTCATCACCTTAGGACAAACAGATGTTTGGGTGTTCCTGGCTGGGACTTATACTCGCAGCAAACACATATGATGTTCATTCATGGTCTTTTGGTTTTCTGCACTCTTAATCATCTGTTTAAATGGCGCCTTGCCTGTTAACAAGCTAGTTATATTGCTCTACAAAGATACAGAAACCAGTCACATATATGGAAAGATGGACTGCTCAGATAAATATCAGATATCATTTTTTCCACTAAAATTCTCTCCACTTTGACTACATTGTGTCATGTTCATCTTTAATTCTCTGAATCCTTAAAAATTAGGAAATTTGAAAAAAAGCTTGTTTTTGTTTTATAGAAATATATACCATATACACCATATTTACCACACCATGCCATATACCATATTTATTAATTTATTTATAGATTCCATTTTGAGATTATATGATTTACAGTCTCTTCAGAAGATATCAACAGCTTTCTGGAATAAAACACTGACTTCATTGGAACCTATTCATTTCACAGCAGCTAAGTATCATGTTCAAAATGTTTCTACTTCAATGTATGGGATCTTATGAAGTTTTAGATTTCAAAATTCTAATCACGTGCTTCTTTAGCTTTTCCAATATTAAGGAAAGAAGGAAAGGAAGGAAGGAAGAAGGAAGGAAGGAAGGGAGGAAGGGAGGAAGGCAGGAAGGAAGGAAGGAAGGGGAAGAAAAGGAAGGAAGGAAGAAAAGAAAGAAAGAAGGAAAGAAAGAAGGAAGGAAAGAAGGAAAGAAAGAAAGAAGGAAAGAAGGAAAGAAAGAAAGAAAAAAGGAAAGAAAGAAAGAGAAAGAAAGAAAAAAAGAAGGAAAGAAAGAAAGAAGGAAAGAAGGAAAGAAAGAAGGAAAAAACAAAAATAGCCTGAGACAATTTTCAAACAATTGCTGGCAAGAACACAGTGCTTCCTCTTGTGATATTCAGAAATAGTCATGATGAAGTGTGCAGTCTTGACCTACTGGGTGGATTACTATCATTCTTCAAAGCTATGTGTGGAAATACAGATCTTAAACACCTGCAGCTCTCTTAAAACATACCAGATTATGTATTTGATATTCCTGAGTGTACCATCTTATTATCTGAGAAATAACAGCAATAACCATTATCAGTTCAATTTACCTTAATCTCATCCTGTTGAGGTAAAGAGGGATTAGTTATACAAACTGAGCAACAGAGCATAGCAAATAACATGCTCACTTACTCAAAATTTTAAGGTTCTCTTCTCACTCAAATCCAGATGCTTTAGATTCACGATGCTATGCACTGTATCTCTGTACATACTTTAGTACCATACCTTTACTCTCTTACAAAGTTCTCTCTCTTCATCAAGCTTATTCTCATTCTGTATTGTTTTCATAAGAAAAAAGTATATTTGCCCTTGCTTTTTATCATTTAGAGACACAGAGGATTATCATATATATGATGTGACATTAGAAATTGAAAATAATTTATTTCTGTAGTAGTTAACTGACATATTTTAAATGGAATTATTAATATTTGAATAATAAATATTACAGTGAAAAATTTTAAATATGACTAAAATACTCTACTGCCATACATATGTGAATTCAAATACAGACATATGTGTGACTGGTTAAACTCTTGCTAGGCTTTGGGAGGTGGAGCAATGATTAGCAAGTATTACAGTAACTGACAGAATCACAGAATGGTGAGATTGGAAGGGACCTCTCAAGCAGGGACACCTAGAGCACATGGCACAGGGTGGCATCTAGGCAGGTTTGGAAGATCTCCAGAGAAGGAGATTCCACAACCTCTCTGGGCAGCCTGTTCCAGGGCTCTGTCACCCTCACAGTAAAGAAGTTCTGCCTCATACGAAGGTGGAACTTCCTATGTTTCAGCTTGCACCCATTTCCCCTTGTTCTGTCACTGGCCAACATAGAAAAGAGTTTGGCCCTCATCTTCTTTACATTCTCCCCTCAGATATTTGTACATGTTGATAAGATCCCCTCTCAGTCTTCTCCTCTCTAGGGTAAACAGGCCGAGCTCTCTTGGTCTTTCTTCATATGACAGATGCTCCAGTCCTTTAATCAACTTTGTGGCTCTCCGCTGGACCCTCTTTAGAAGCTCCACATCCCTCTTGTACTGGGGAGTCCAGAACTGCACCCAGTACTCCAGGTGCGGCCTCACCAGAGCTGAGTAGAGGGGGAGGATCCTCTCCCTTGACCTGCTGGAGACGCTCCTCCTGATGCAGCCAGGATCCCTCTGGCCTTCTTGGGGCCATTGCTGACTCATGGATAACCTGTTGTCAATCAGGATTCCTAAATCCCTCTGTGCAGAGCTGCTTTCCAGCAGGTCAATCCCTAATCTGTACTGGGCACCGGGGTAATGATTTTTCCTTCCCTGGTGCAGGACCCTGCACTTGTTCTTGTTGAACCCCTTGTTGAACTTCATGAGGTTCCTCTCTGTCCAACTCTTCAACCTGTCTAGGTCCCTCAGAATGGCAGCACAGCTGTGTTGGGTGTCGGTCACTCCATCCAATTTACTATTGTTCACCACCTTGCTCGGGTTGCACTCGGTCCCCTTCCTGAAGTCATTGATGAACAATTTGAACAGTACTGGGCCCAGTACTAACCCCCAGGGGACACCATTGGCCTCCAACTAGACTCAGCAGCAGCCCTCTAACCTGACTGCAAAACTTGGGCTAGAATTTGTCAAAGCTTTTAAACACATGGTTAATGCAACATGGATATCTGATTTTTTTAAGAATTTTTGTTCTTTTTTATTTTTGCATAAACTTACTACTTTTTATTTTCCTGTATATTTAAAGTCATTCTTAAATTCTAATTTCCTCCACTTTTTAAAACAATTAGCACAACTATACTCAGACCTGAATTTGTTTACTGCTCTGATGAATCTTTTTTTTTTCTTGGAAAACTGTTACATCAGATATTTTTAACTGACTCTCATTATAATTTACACTAACATACTGTTCTTTCCCATGAACTACTGCATTAGCTTTATTTTACTGTTGACTGCTACACAGCATTTTTGTTTACTAAGTATTAGGGCAAGATAGATAGTTCTTTAGGGAACTGAAATTTTATAGAAAAAGCTTAAATGGTAAGCAAAGTGTCCATACTATCTTTGAAGAAGAAAAAAAAAGATTGCTGACTTTGATGATTGCTGACTTTGATCCATTAATCCATTAATTTGACAAATTCTCATTATGTTAGATAGCTAGTCTCATATTGTGACAATTATAAGATTTTGAAAAGAGCAGAAATAATACTCAGATCAAAAGATGATTATCCTTTTCACCCTTTGTCTGACAAGAACAGAATCTGATTAGAAACTTATGTATATGCATGTTTACATGTTTAACTATAAATAAATTAATAAATTAAATTGCAATTTATTATTAAAAGAGAGAGATGTATATGATATAGCATTTTGGCTCATATATTTCAAATACCTATTATTGACTACTGTGTTAACGAAGGGTAACTTCCTTTTAATTTGAGATTAGCATTTCTTTCATTCATTAAAAAAAATCTTAAACAGAATAGCTTAATCAGTGATTATTTGAAAAGAGAAAAAAAAACACTGATTATCATATTTCAGTTTGTGGTAAAACATTTTCAGATAGATTGATCAGCCAAAGCATATTACAGATATGGTGATATTAGATGTCCAAATACAATAATTACAGTTCATGATTAATCAAATGTTCAAGGTGGTTGGGCTTTGATAGTTAACTATTAGTAGTTCTGAGGTAATTGTATAGAAATCTGTGACATATAGAATACTAATATAGCAATAATTTGAAATAGGAAAGAAGAGGACTGGCTAGGTAAAAATCATTCAAGGTTGCATGGAAGGAAAAAATAGGGAAGACAGAAGAACATACACAAAGGAATAAATGGATTAAAGATAAGGAAGCACTGAAGCTAGCAGTGCTAAGTGGGATGAATAAATGATGTACATCCACACCTGAGATCCATTCTCAGGTTTACATTTTATTCCATATTTTGAAAAGAGAATGACAAACTTAATAAATCTCCTTCAGTTTTGAAATCTAGTCTTTCTTGGTCTCACATATGTGTTTTTCCAAAACTAGGCAACTATGGGGAGCACTCATTTATCATGGCACCAACTTGAAAATAAGGGAAGGAGATAACGATCACAAAACTGTCTCAGAATAAATATCTAAATTAGGAAGACAGGAAAGTAGGAGTTCAGATAATATGTTAAAAGGTCCGTAAAAAATCAAATTCCTATTTGTCTTAATACTTTATTTAATAGCTTGTCTTGCCCGCAATGCATGTGTTATAAAAATACCAATAAACATATGATAATTAGTACATATAGATAATAAAAGGACTGAAAAAATGGCATTGCATTAACAAATTAACCTGAATATATTATTTTATAGCAGTTTATATATTTTATTGTGATTTATATTCTTCTCAGTATATATACATTTTATTTTTTTATCTAAGGAAAACAGAAAAAAATGCACAGATAGTAATTTATATTTCTCAGATGCACAATTTTCAGGGATCTTTGATGTTTTTCAGATGAACAGAGGAAAGTATTTTGCATACTGAATATAATCTATTATATTTTAATAGAAAATCTGTCACCGTAGGACCCTGAACTCGTTTCTCATCCTGCAAACCTTCTCTTTAGCACTGTTTTGACAATAATCTGGGCATAGACAACAGCTTATGGGAAAGGAGTAGAGTTGCCACGACGATTTGTTCTGCATTTTATTATTTCTGAGTGACTAATAAACCATACAAAATGTCTTTGAATATATTTGTCATTTGTATTTCAACTTAAGGGATGTTTTCATGCTACTCACTTTGATTTATATACATTATTCATAGCACCCGATTGATTATCCAAGTCATGTGATTTTGTTTCTTCTTCCAGACTGGTTAAGGAGTCTTGTATTAACTGATTGATTATTATCGAAGTAAAGAATATTCATTCCTTAGACTGAAAATTCTTGCAAAGTCTTACCACTAGTGTTCAAAAACTTTTTTTCTTTCTCTTTTTTAAGAGAAACTAAGCACTTAGCCTTTGGGAGAAATACTTTTTTTTTTTTTTTTTAATTCTTCACTCCTTTGATCCTACAGCATGATTTCCTCTCAGGACTGTGCTTAAAACAGATTTTTAGTATTTTTTGATAATATTTATTCTGAGCGTAGGATTCTTATAATTTTTTAATTTCACATTAAATTGTTTTGATAGTTCTAGAATCATATAATTATATTTAAATATTTATTTTTAATGTATTATTTATAATGTTATAGAATCATCCACACAATTAGAAACAAATGTGGTAGATTTGCACTGATATTCATTACTGTTTCTTTTTTTCTGTCATCTACTTTCTTCTATACTGTGTTTAAAACATTTTAGAGCAGAGGTCAATCTCTCTCTGTGTCATAGATATATGCAAAAAAGTGAAGTCTCCTTAACTGCTAGTAGGTAATACTTCAGTGGAATTAATTCAGTGGAATTAATTTTAGTGTTATTACCATATAATATTATTATTATATGAAACCTTCAGTAAATGTTGATTACAGTGACAAGTAAATTGAAAAGAAGCTGCTGAAAATAAAGGCCATTCTGATGAACTGTGTATCACTAGCAACATTACTACTAGTATTACTACAGTTCACAACAGCAGGTATCAGAAAAGCCTATGGAGAATGATACACAGAAAATGCAGCATATAGTATGTGCCTTGGCTCAATGCTGCCAGTAAATAGATTATTTTTAATATTTTTTTTGTTCAAAATTGTCAGGTTGGGATTTCTTACTTCAGTGAGTTTGCAAATGATTTCCAGTCAAAAGATTCCACTACTTCTATTCTTCCTTTAAAAATAATGACTATTGAAATATATTTTCACACAGACTAAACCTTGGAAAGTAGCAGATTTTTTTTTTAGTCAGTTAGCTATATGCTGTGACTTGAGTGTTTAAATGAATTTATATTCTGCCTTTGAGTCCATGAAACTGAAGTAAGAAGAAAGTCTTTCCCTGTATAGGCAGAAATGATCTGTTCTGTTAAACGCATTTAGAATAGAGAAAAAAGAATGAACACAACACTTTTAAAGCCATACGAAAAATGTGAGTTGTTTTCTTTTTCTCAATAAGATGAAACACTATACAGTCATGCATTGTATATATTATATATAATCATCAGCAAACTGAGACCTTAATTCAAAGTAAAAAAAAAAAAATCCATCACAGTAAAATCAATGCAAGATGCTGTCTGCAAATTATTTGCTGATTACAAATTGGTGGATAATTTCCATGGAAAGGATTCACTTGACAATATTAGTTGAAAGATGAAATTAAACTCTTACTATTGTTACTTGGAAGAGACAATTTGATTGTAAGCCTTCTAATGGCTATATAAGGTAAATGAAGGCAAAAAAAACCCTCAACTGAAACAAAACCAAGTTCAGCAGTGGAAACATCATTGAAAATATCCATACTTCAATGCTAGAGAATAAGGCAACATATATATCAAATATTTACAGGGACCACTCAGAAGAAAAAAAAAAAACAATTTTACCAAAGCTATGAGACAGACCTCTACAGCTAAACTTCTTTAACTTATGCAGTGAATATCATGAATAATAAAAGAAATATTCTATTAATTTCAACATTTTAAAATCATTTTTTGATGTGCAGGTAAACCAGCTGGTATTCATACATTCATTTTCCCAAGCTTCTTTCACGAAGACTGGATGCATGACATGTTAATTTACATGTGCCTTTTGTCCTTGAGATCCAGATTCTTGCCCTCATGTTTTCTTTCCTTGTCTTACCACTATCTCCATTCCTTGCCAGGAAATATGTCCTATGTTACTGATGTGTCTGGCTAATGTCGGTGTCAAAGTCCGTTACTCTGCATTAAACTGAGATAACAAGCCTGTCATCCTGCACTAAGCTGTAATGAGTAACCTGTCTTTAATACCAGGCACCATGGTTTTGGGCTAATAATGTAGAGGAGGCATGCTGTGCTTTCCATACAGTCCTCCTATCTCTCTCTGGTGAGATCTCTCTCTCAAGGTTCTCCAGATACTTGGACGGTGGCTATAGAGCTGCAGCCTTTTTGCAAAATAGACTTGTGACATAAAATAAATGTAAAAGGCACTGAGGAAAATTAGGAGATAGAACTGAGAGAAGAAAGAGCAGAAGGAAGGACTTACAGGATTATATGTCAGTTGAAAATTTCAACAAAGATCTATATGCCCAAAATAAAATGCTAATATATCTGGTAAAAAAGGAAGCTGGTAAAATAGTGTGAGAAGTTGTAAGGCAGCATGCTAAGATGGGGAAACACTGGACTGAGGCTCTATGAAAAGTTATTTATTTAGAGAGTAAGTTTACCTATCTCCAGAGGAACTGGTCAATAGAGAACTACCTATGGATAGCCTTATAAGACATAGAAAAGTCATATAACAATATTTTTTAATCATCCTGTGAGGTTTTATGGGGTAAAGGACAAAATTCTTTCTATTCAAGGTTACTGATGACTCAGTGATAAGCTGAATGGTCACTTTCCAAAAAAAAAAAAAAGCGACAATTGTCTCTGGATCTAACAAAACTCATATCCAAACAGTACTTCCCACAGCTCACTTTGGTTACTTTTATGAGATTTATATTCTTTCCTTAAAAAGGCCTGAAGTAATACTAATACTGTTATCATCATTCAAGTTGTTACTGCACAGGATTTGTTAAGCTCCTGGTGTTTTTCATTTATTACTGTGATGGAAAAAAAGCCAAAATACCCATTCTAAGTTACTGTGCTTCCTAAATCCAGAAATTGGTCATAATAGGCAAAGATTTATCAATCTCAAGCTAGTGAGAGAACAGGTAAGGAAATAACTTTGCAAGCATTATAAAGGAAGCAGGTAAATGCAAAGGTGAAACAGTGAGTATTTGGGAAGTTTACCTTCTATCTACAGCATGACAAAAAGACACACAGATCTAATATAAAGTCTCTTAAATATCAACACAGCACCCTTCAGTATGAGTCGTATTAGTAATCCAGTTTACCTGAAAGAAATACTCTCTGGGTAGAAATAAAGCATTTATATGACATTAAGCTCTTCATTAAGGACTTAAATACTAGTATTAGTGTGTTTTTTGAACTGTCTTTAGATCTGCAAACAAAATTGTGTAGAATATGCTTGGAAATCAAGTATCTTAGAACACATTAAAATATCACATAACATTTTCAGAACCTTTTAAAATACTCTTTGAGTATGTGTGTTGGAATAAATCAGTGCCTCTTTTAATAAGACACAATTGTTAACTGCATGGTTCCAAGAAAAGGTGGAGTAATTATTTCTGACCTGCTGGAAAGGAGAATTACCTTAGCTGGCAAACATCAAAGTTGGCCGACAATTATAAACTGTCTTCATTTCCTTCATCTTTTTCTGTTATACCATAGGGGTAAAAATAAGACTTAAAATCCCAAGAGGTCATCTAGGTACATATGATATCTCCTGCTAGATATCTGTCTTAACAATGAGGCTTTCATAATCTTCCTTATTATCCACATTTATTTGTTTCATAGGTTAAAAATATGGAATGGATTATTTACAAAATTTGAAATGTGTCTGTTTGAATTGCTTGCTATTTTTCTTGGATTACAGCTCCCAGTTGTGAATGACATTTAAATGATAACATTGTCCTCCAAAGCAACTGTAAGCACATTCAGATTAGTATAACTGAAAAATGCAAGAAGTATACATGGTATGCCATTATCCAAGTTAATAGAAAAAAATAACGATACTCCTTTCAGATTTGATGTGTAATTATTGAATATTCCATTTTAGTGCATATATATGAGCACTCAATTTTGTGCGCCTATATTCTGAGAGTTTAAATTAGCCCATGTTTCACAGCTTCCACTAAGCAACCAGTGCCTTTCCCTACATGTGAGTATATGTCACCAGGAGGAGATTTACAAAAAATAATGTATAGATTATATGCCATCTTAAAATGGACAATTGATAACCTATTTATGTTTACTTATTTCAAATTTTAGATGAACACATTACAACTACAACATTATTGAGGTTGTATAAATATGTATGTCTGTGTATATATAATATATATGTATATATATGAATTACATACTTCTCCCACTTTCAAGGAAAGCTTCTCATGTAAATAAAGTGAATACCGATAAAACATATTCTACTATAAAAGATGGTATTTTTAATTCTTCTATTTAACCTGCATTTTAACAGCATAAATTAGAATCAAGAGAATACAAATAAAATCTGAACTATCATCGAATGAACAATTTATTTTCTTATCTTTCTATTACATTTCCCATCCTTTCCGAAATACTAACGATTTCCCATTGGATATTCTCTTTTTGCCTTTATTTTTTCTTAAAAAATGCAATGGTGTGACTGACTGATTCACTGGGAAGACACCTGAACACATTTCTCTGATCAATTTCAGTGCTAATGCTCACTGCAAATGATAAACAAAATACAAAATACCTAGTACACCACAAACATTCTCAAATCACAAAACAACTAAAGTGAAAACCTCCTAGAGGGTTTATTTGTCCCACTTTTGAGAAGTTTTTATTTTCACTTGCCTTCCTTATTAAAAAAAATTCAGAGAAAAAAAAATCAAACTTCATTTTGAAAGTTGTTTGCATCATAATAACAGTTTCTCAACAGTAATCTCATATTGTCTTATTGCTTTCTAATTACTACTTAGCAAGCAGATTAAGTTCTATTGTGTTCCAATGTAGCTTTAACTTGCTGTATTGCTTATCAATATAACCAGCTGTTCAGTGGTAGATTCAGTGATGACGGCATTTTTAATTGCTTTTTTCGTTTGGCTAAGTAAGTTCAGATGGTCACTAATTAGTTCTGTCATGCTGAGGTAGTTTTGTTATGAACAATGCAATCAGTGCTTCATTGAAAAGACAACTTTTCCAAGATCAACACTGCTTAATTATCCCTAGGAATCCATCCTCAGTTTCTTTATTTGTTATTACTGTCATGAGTAAGGTGACATGAATTAAGTTGAACTGCCACTTAAAAGAAAGCTTCTACTACTGCACATAATGATTTCTCATTTTCCTCTGCTCAAAAGCAATCAATTGAAACAGTCGTAAAGACTTATTCTTTATTAAGGTTTATGCTTTGCTTTAGGGCAACCTGAGTTATTTCAAAATTGTGAGACACTGAAGCAGCTTATGATATTCATACTTGTGTCTGCGTTTCTCTTACGTGA
>JAUBNY010000986.1:6465374-6476474 GCA_032275445.1 Crypturellus soui | reverse complement strand
TATTTTTAAGGTGCTGTCATCATACATGATACTTCCTACTTGGGTAACTAGGATGCTAGGTGTATTTCTTCTATGTTACTTCCAAAATGGAAACATGTTTAAACATACATTCAAAATGTTGAAGGAGAGATGGTAGCCATATCCTAGATAGATAAGTGAAATCAGCTGCTTTGAGCAGACACCACTGACTGAATTTCCATGGGGAGCTATTACAGCTCCCCATATCCCAATCCTGCATTATTAAGCAGAATGTTTTCAAAGTGAGGTCTGCCTTTAAACAGAATCAGAACTGTTAGTAGGGACAAAGTAGTGCTAGGACATAAGAAAACTACATTGTAGTGTCAGAGGGAAGAGGACCAAAAACCCAAGTAATGTTCATTATTCTACCTTTTTATGGGATAGCATCAATTTTGCCAGCATTTCCAGTTAGTTAAGATAGTTTGTCCTAACTGTATTTTAAATAAAATGCTAAAAATACATTACTTATACTGTACCATCATAATAATTTATGTATAGCACATTAGCAAGCACAATAATTACTGAACAAGATGCGAAAAAATCTTCAAATCCACATTGGTTTAATGTTGTTTCATTCTTATCTACAGATTCTAATATTTTTACAAAACATGTTTTTTAAAAGTACCAGAAAATTAACAACGAAATTCTCCAAAACATACTGAGTAATAATTCTTCGCTTAACTTTGTGCAAGTTGATTAAGAGTGTCCTGATGCGTGGTATGGTACTTATTCAAGAAAGAGGAAAAGATTCAGTAGAAAATATGGATAAAAATTGCATAAATATTTGCTAATCCTATTTAAATCAATGAAGTGTCAGTGACTGCTGGATCACACCTACTGACTCAAAAATATGTATTTTCCTTTCATTAATTGTCTGCTAAAATTGGTGGAAGTTCTTCTCAGGGTTTTAAGACAGCATGAAATCTCCAGTATTAAGATTAGGGTGATGGCTTTTTGTAGGTCGCACCACTTTCTAGCTATTAATTTAATTATTTTATACAGTATCTTGTTCCAAGTTTTCTCTCTCTTTTCTTTTTAACGTTTTTTTTAGTTTTTATATAACTTACATGCAAATAACTTACATGTAAATTAATGAACTCTTTTAAACTTGGCTATTGCTTTCTCCTAAATTAGAGCTTTGTTAAAACTTGATAAAAAAAGAAGAGAAAAAGATATCAAACTGACCCAATCTTTCTTCAGAGAAGGAAAGTCTTACATTTTTGCTTGTCTAGTTTGTGATCTGCTAACATTAAATTTCATTACCTTTTCCCTGCTCGCAATTTGACATAATTCTGTCATTTTGGAGAAGGTTGTATCAGTGAAGGGCAAGAAACTGGCATCATGTTTTCTGTTCAACATTTTTTTCTCTGTCATAATGGACATTTTTTCTCCATTTCTGCTGCAGTCAGCACTGACCAGTGTCTTATAAATCAAGGTCTTTAACAGCTTAAAATTGCCATGTCATTATCTCTTCGCTTTTTCAGACCTTGAATGATACAATGTAGGAAAATCTTTCAAGAACGTTTTGATAAAGTGTCACAATATTTATAAAACCAGCAAGAATGTTATATTCAGAGATGAAGTAGTAGCATAAGCATTACTTGCCCAGAGCCAAACTATTGGATCATAAGTTCTCCAAAATCATTCTTCAGGGTTAAGGTTTGATGCCTTCACAATATAATGTGTATCATAGATAGTACTATCATAGATAGTACCAGTTCATCGCTGTATACTCAAAAGCTTAAAAAAAATCTCATAATGTGCTTTAGACCACAGCTTTTTCTATACTTCTTGGGTAATAAAGTATAAAAGAAAGAGTCTCATAAACATATACATGGAATTTGTTGGCTAAGTTCTGTAAAGCCTAAGAATGTGTGTAACTAATTTCTTATATATTAAAATTACTTAATTTTAATAAAGAATAAAATATTTCTTAAAACATGAAAAAAAAAATCTTAAATGCTTTTTTCATCAGTCAAAGAGAGGTTTTGGTCATTTACATAATTATACCTCGCCAAAATCTGGATTAAGAATGGTACATTCCCATAGCTGTATTCCTATAACCTAAGGACAGACAACCATCTGGTGCTTTCTGGCAAAACTTATGCCCTTCACAAACACATTTTGTGGTTATAAATGGTGTCTTAGATATTTGGACTCATGTCCATCTGTTCATATGGCATTATGCCAGTCAGACATGCAAGTCAATCTTGCACTAAGTCACCAGTTTCAGACATCAGTGAGTTTAGGTTGGCAGTCTAAATAAAATTTCAATTGCGCTTTTCTTAGCTGCTCATATAGCTCTGCCTCAGTAACATCAGTGTCATGCTGGACTCACATGTCACTTTGAATACAATCAGTGACAATATTACACCTTTGTATCAGTAGGCAAATATTTGTGAAATTCCTTTATGACAACATCACTCTCAAGGAGACTGATGACAAAAATGACACTTTCTCCTATTATCCAATAAACACCACACTATGTTATCACTAGCTCTAATAAGATATATGCATAACCAGAAGTGTTTTGAAAAAATATTGAAATAGCACCCTTGGGCAGAATATTTTTCTGTAAAAATTTTAAATATGAAGACTATATTAAAATCCATGTATGCCAATAGACATCTTTAGCTTGAATTTCACTTTCAGACCATGTTCACATCAGAACAGTTTACATATACAATAAAGCATTGTAATTTCCAGGTAATATTTCAAAGATGTATACACTGCTTTAAAGATGTGAGCATCCATCTTTATTTTTTATTAGTGCAATAGAAATTATTAATATAAAACATAGAAGAAGAAAAAACAGATTTTTTTTATTTGATTAAACAATAAAGATACTGATATTGATGGAGATATTATAGGTAGAGAAATATAGATTAGAAGAGTTAGTGAATTAGAACAGGCCTAATACTAAACATTTAGGTAAGCTGTTTTTTTCGCAACAACCACCCTATGTAACCCATGTAGGCAATGTTATCTCAGTAAAGGTTTCAGGTTCAAGCATTTGCATGACTCAGAGTAGAATAATTCATTAAGTTTAACTTACTTATTTCAAAGTAATTTAAATTGGGCTATAAAATTGGTCCTAATTAGGACAACTGCACCATATTAAGCTGATGAAATGACCCATCTCATTGGATACCAGTCCTCTCAGTCAGACTTGGAAGTTGAAAGCAAGTAATAAGGAAAATATATATAATTTAAAGAACATGGGGAAAAATAAAGTGCCATGTTCTAAATTTGTACCTTAATTGGAATTCTGATTACAATTACTAATTACAAATAGTTTTGTTAGCCTACCTTTTTTGGTTCATCAAATTCTAGAGATAATTTCAATACAGTTGAAACAGATTTAAATGTGCATTGCTTATAGTTTCATTAATGCTTTAACTTTGTTGAATTACATGATGATCTGTAGAATTAATTCCTAGTCAGCCAATTCTTTAAGGTTTATTTACAGCAAGGAATGGCTAATGCTATAGTTTTAAGTTAAGGATACACCAGGAAGGAATTTAGAAACAGATGCTGAAGAAAGAAGTTGTAATTTAGCCTTTGCTAAAATGTAGATAGAGATATTGGAAGAAGACGAACATAGAAACTGAACTGATAGGAACATAGAAACTAAATGTCACAATTCACTGTCGCTGTGTGGCAGTCACAATTGCCCCTCAACCTTTTTTTTTGTGAATCAGGAAAATATTGTCTAAATACATATATGTATAATATGTATATATATATACGTGTATATATTTATATATTTATGTAATTTGATTAAATATGTATTATTTATATAAATAAAATGAAAAAGATAAATCTGAATTTGTTTAGAGAGAATAAATGGGTCATAAGTAAGACATACTCTGAAGTAAATGATGGCAATTATTTATTCAGAATACACATCCTGTTAAAAAAAATAGTTAGAAATTGAATTGTTAGATTCTGCATTAGTAGATGTTAGCTTGCATTAAAAAGGTACCTGGCAAAAAATGTGCAATTTTTGTAATGGTCTCAATAAAGAAGTATGTCTAAAATGTTGAAACATGTTTAATAGTTTAAAGAGTGTAGTATGTTACAGGCATAATAAACCTTGAGTAAAAATATTTGTCAGGCTGCAGAGAAAAGTCTCTTTTCAAGTATTCAAAGTTTCCTTTAACCTTGAAAGTTAACCTTGAAAGGCTAAGCCTTCAGGTGTCTTCTAAATTAATGTATCTTCCTGGCAAAGAGGAAAAATGCAAACATCTCTGAGGTTTCCCTGTATGGAAATCTCTCAGGGTTATGAAGTTATTACTTCAGTGACAAATGTTTTTTCGGGGCCAGAAATACTATTTCTATCTCAAGGATTTTGCAAGCATAAATAATTTCCAAAATTAGCTTGATCTCTTAATATGATAGGTCAACACACCTTCTATCAGGAAAAAGGCTTCAATTAGGGCTTCCAAAGGGCTTCATTAAGGAATGGGGACAGAGGGTGTCCCCTCTCACGTACTGTGAGAAAACAGTACTAAAGGAGAAGACAAGTAAGCAAAGATGACAATGTCCATTTTAAAAATTTCTTAGAAGGGCAGGCATTCAAAGGCTCCTTAGTTACCTAGGTGATAATGCAGAGTATTTGGGTAATAAGCACTGAAAATTCACAGGACTATGACATTGTGAGAAAAGCAAAGACATGATGGTACAATGCACATGCCTGAAGCATTGTTATGGATAATGAAAGGCAGTTCAGAAGGTATAAGAAAAAAGAGAATTCTTTCCTTTGTTCTGTATGTTAAGAAGCATCTTGACTACAAAAGGATTCCATATAAAACCAAAACATAAGTCTGTCAAAATCCATGATTAGTCCAAAAGAAGTCTGAAAAACAGAAAAAAAGGATATAAAAACTTAGTATTTAACAAAAGAAAGATACTTCTGACCTCCAAGTCTCTCTCCCAATAGGATGAGCACTACTGAAGACAGTGAAGATGGTAGAGCAGCAACCTGTTGCTTCAGTGAAACGTAAGAGGCAGTGATGTACCTTGTCCCAGGAAATGGAGAGACAAGTCGCTGCCATTCAATCCCAAGTTAAGCAGAACCTATGGAGCATCTTCCTCTTTCAAGAAAGATGTCCAGTCACTGTCTGTAGCAGCCTCCTGGTTTTCTATTTGCTTCCCTTTTTGCTCTTACGGGGAGAAATGCATATCTTTTTTGTTCCTGAAGGAGACTAAAGTAGAAGCTGGAATGTCTGCTGCAATTCAGCCAGCATGGTTGCAGTGCTTCTCTGACTTGCTTCTCCATTTCAGTGTCCTGTTAAGTGAAGAACAGCTTTTCAAAAGAAAGGTGTTTAAAATCCTCTGTGCTATCAATTCATGTCATTTTTTTTTTCACCCAGACATACACAGAAATGCCTCTAAGATTTCTACAACCACTACAGGTTGGCTGAACCACTGTAGAACCACTGTGTGAACCACACAGCATCTACTGCAAAGGAAATATACCTTTACACTAAATATGGAGAGTGTTACGTGTGGATAGCTGTGAATGTTGTTTTTGGAAGCCCAGCACCTTGGGAAGTACCAATGAACACAATTTCACTTTTCCTCCTTTCACCTCCAGACCCCATAACCCCATCTCTCTGCTCCCTTCTCTGGATCCCAAGACTGTCTACCAAGAACATGAATGGTGCTCATCTCATCCCAAAATACAAAACAATGCCCATGATCCTTCGCACGTCAAGTATCCATAGACATCCCAAAACCCAGATGGGCTGGCTGTGAACGAGGGGTTCCTTGGGGGCAACCAGGATTAGAAAAGGAAACTATATCCAGGAAAAGGGAGTAAAACAGTTGTTTTCTTGGGCATTGAGTCAGTGTGTTCCAAGGCTAGGTATGTAGGCTGAGAGGTTTCTGTAATATTCATTTTATCTGGCAAACACAGCATGTAATTCTGCTGTAAGCTCTTACTACTTCCAGGAGTGAACAAAGCATAATATGTCATGATACACAGGACTATTTGTGAAAAGTGGTACTGTGTTTTCTGAGGATGGCAAGATGTCATCTTGTGCATAAGCAATGGCCACATGTGGTTGTCTGGCAGGTCAAGAAGTTAGGCATGTGTTTCATGTTGGTTGTGATTGTGTTGCAAGGAATTGAATTAAGCCCTACTGTATAACTTATCTGCTACAGAAGCTCCCCAGCTGCTGCCACTTTTTTTGTCTATTGTAGTTACCATCGATCATCACATGGGGAGAACTTGTGTTTACATTTGCATTACTTAATATCCCAAAAAGAGAATTGAATTGTGTTTACCCTACAGAATTCTAAAACCTGCAAGTCTATACTGATGAATATGACATTTGTGGTGGTTGTTTAACCAGACACTGATAATAGATTACTATGTAAAACTTAACAGGGCATTTCTTCTGCTACATTACATGGTCATATGTATATTAGCTTGAGCAAATTAAAACGATATAAATATATTTCAGTCAGTATATCACATTTTCAGTTGCCACATATTCACTGTAGGTCTTTTTTACATCCATTTGTTATTCACAAAATTTTACTTTTTACAAACTGTAACTCAAGACTATGCCAAAATTTTACATGTCTGTTTTAACAGAGATTTTCTAAAATAAATACAGATACCTCTCGCCAGAAACATGATATGATGAACCACAAAAAAAATAAAAGTACACTGGCATATTACAGTAAATACTGCTTCTGTGAAATGAAGAGATGTAAGATAAGACATATTTATATTCTTATTCATAGATAAAAGCAGGATTTCCAGATTTTTTTTAAAGTATACTTAAAATTGATAGGAAATTGTAAAGGACTAAACAATGGTGCTAACTCAGCTTACCTAGCAAACTGCAGCCAAATACTTCCATACTTGGATACTGAAAATTCAGTTAAAATTAAATCTAGGATAAAAGTACTTAGAAACATGTATGATGAAAGATTGAAGAATTAGGCTGGAAAAGGCTGGAAATTTTTATGGTTGGAAAGGAAAGAGTAGAAGAAACTCTTGAAATATATGACATTATATATAATGAAAAATATCTAGTCATGAGGAAAAACCTTTCTTCTAATAATCATCGCATGCATCCCAGTCCTTTTCATTCCTCCTCAGCTGAGCTCAGGTAACTGAGATGCACTCCTTTCTTTATGTTCTCTGACAGGGTCAAAATGAGACTAGAAGGAAGAAGATGCATTCCGCTAGAGCTTAATTTATGTCATTAATAGAAATTATATAATACTATGTTTACAGTAAATTGTATAATTAATCTCTAATTACTAATTAAAACTTGTGATAAATGAAAGGTTCTAAATGTGACAGGCAAGAAGATATGGATGTGCAAGCATGTAGGGGTGCAAGATGAGTGAGCATTCCTAATTAACACACTACACTTTCACATGGAATGTATAAAGTAATACAACAGTGCAGAGAAATATAAATTAAATATTGATCAGGAGTTCTCAAGGGAAAAATATATGATATACAGCATGTCACATTATATACTACAACTCAGTATGCAACAAAATACAAGAAAGGGACTATAAACTCAAAGATTCCAAAGTAATTCACAGTTTAGACTGTAATAATTTGAAGGGTAAAATCCAGTCCTTTTTAAGTGGCCCGATTAACAGAATATGACAAAACAAGGGCTTATTTAAAACCAAATTTCTCCAAGAAGTCTCAAAATAAGCATTAAAATTATGAATAAAGACTTATAATTTAAAACATAAACACTACATTTTTGCCTTTCATCAACAACTACCTATGCTTTAAGAGGCTTATAATCATAAGAGACTAATCAAATGTGTTCATGATTTTACTGTATTCAACATTCCATTCTGTAGCAGAGAAGTCAGAAACGAAAGCTGTTTATAAGAAATGATCCACATATTGATGGTTTTGCTATCCCTCCTTCTTTTGAGATGTTAAGTTGATAATACTTTTATAGTTAATTTTCAAAAATGAAGTATACATAGTTGAAGTTCAGCTATTGATGGTGAACACTTGAAATACATAAGAACTGAAAGGTAGAGAAAATATTTTATATTTAGATATATTTACCTAGCCATTCCATTGGTAATTGTCTGTAATTTTAAGAAGACAACTTAACTTCATATTGCACCCAAGTACTATATCAGCTGAAACAAGCACTGCATCATGCTTCTTTTTTCCTTCTTTTTAAGTAAGTGTATAATGAAACTAGTCATACACAACAACTCCATAAAGTAATATATAAAATACTACTTTAAGATTAATAGAGAAATTTATAAAATCTTCTAGAAACTTGAAAATACCCTAACTGGTTTATGTACAACTGTATTCAGGAAGAATTGTGTTATTGCCACCTGGTCTACGTCTTTAGAAAATCATATTTTCCTTTGCAATTTCAGGGTTCTCTGAAATAATATGAAGCCCTGTTGTATTAGATGAGTACTATCTTTATTATAAAGTAAAAAAAAAATGGGACAATGGGATAACAAAGAAAAAAAGAATGCTTCCAAGGTTGGATAATATATAAATTCTCAAAATTCTACATAATTTTTTAAGAAAGTAGCTTAGGTAGTTATATATAGAAAGAGAAAATCCCAGAATCATTGTGGTTGTAAAAGGTCTTTAGATCATCGAGTCCAACCATAAACCCTTCAACATCATGCCTATAAACCATGTCCCTAAGTCTACACATTTCTTGAATACTGCCACAGATGGCGACTCCACCACTTCCCTGATCAGTCTGTTCCAATGCTTGACTGCTCTTTCGGTGTAGAATTTATTCTTAATATCTAACCTCAGTCATCCCTGATACAACTTGAGGTCATTTCTTCTTGTCCTATCAGTAGTTACTCTGGAGAAGTGGTTGACTCCTGCCACACTACAACCTCCTTTCAGGTAGTTGTGGGGAGCAATAAGATGCCCCCAGAGTCTCTTGTCCAGACTAAATAACTCCAGTTCCCTCAGCCTGTGCTCAAGTTCTTTCACCATCTTCTCTGCCATTCTTTGGACACACTTCAGCACTTCAATATCCTTGTAGTGAGGGGCCCAAACCTGAACACAGCATTCAACGTATGGCTTCACCAACTCTGAGTACAGGGGGGCAATCATTTACCTTGTCCTGCTGGTTACACTGTTCCTGATACAGTCAAGGAGGCTGTTGGCCTTCTTGGCCACCTGGTCATGCTGCTGCTCAGCCAGCTGTCGACCAACACCCCCACATCGTTTTCTGACGCGCAGCTCTCTAGTCACTCTGCCCCAAGGCTGTAGGGGTTGTTGTGACCGAAGCGCAGGATCCAGTACTTGGCCCTGTTGAACCTCATACACTTGGTCTCAGCCAATTGATCAAGTCCGTCCAGATCTTTCTGCAGAGCCTTCCTACCCTCAAGCAGCTCAACTCTCCCTCCCAGCTTGGTGTTAGATGCAAACTTGTTGAGAGTGCACTCAGTCCCCTCATCCAAGTCATTGATAAAGACATTAGAGAGGATCAGCCCCAACACTGCCTCCTGGGGAACACTGCTCATGACCAGTCACCAGCTGGGTTTAACTCCATTCACCACAACTCCTTGGGCCTGGCTGGCCAGCCAGCTGGTTTTTCACCCAGCAAAGTGTACACACCTGTCCAAGCCATGAGCTGCTGGTCTGTCTAAGATAATGCAATGGGAGACTGTGTCAAAGGTCTTAAAAAAGTCTAAGCAGACCAAGTCCTTCATCCACTTGGTCTAGTCCTTTACCTCATCCACTAGGCGGGTCATCTGGTCATAGAAGAGGATCAGGGTGGTCTGGCAGAGCCTGCCTTTCACGAATCCATGTTGCCTGAGCCTAGTTCCTTGGTCGTCACACACATGCTATGTGATTTCCCTCAAGATGTTCTGCTCCATAACTTTCCCCAGTACATAGGTAGGTTCCCAAATCCTCCATCTGACCGTTCTTGTAGATGGGTGTCACACTGGGAAGTTTCCAGTCATCTGGGACCTCCCCTGCTGACCAAGACCATTGACAGATGCTTGGTGAGCACTTCTGCCAGCTTCCTCAGAACCCTCAGGTGGATCCCATCAGTCCCCATAGACTTGTGTGTGTCCAAGTGGAGTAGCAGATCACTGTTTCCTCCTGGATTATGCAGTTTATTCTGCACTCTATAGGTGTCAAAAGGGTTAAAATACCTTGTGGATAACTGATCTGGGTGTTAAAGACTGAGGCAAAGAAGGCATTAAGTGTATCAGCCATATCCTCAGCCTTGGTGACAACGTTCCCCATCACATCATCTATGGAAAGGTATGGAGAGTCTACCTGGCCCTCCTCTTTCTTTAAATGAATTTGTAAAAACATTTTTTGTTGACTTTTACAGTGGTGGCCAGAAAGAGTTCCATACATGTATATATATACATGTGTGTATATATATAAATGCACACATATATGCATGCATAAACATATGTACACACATATACCTATATACATATACGTGTATATACACACACATATATATACATATACACACATATAAACATATATATATATATTTGAATATATATAAAGTGAATTGATGACTGTGTAATTACAGCAGTAAAATTGATGAAAATATTGAATTCATTAGGGTAAGAAAAAAATTCAGCTAGTTTTGTACAAAATACAAAAATTAAAAATAAGAATTGCTTTAGCATGTTTGTACTCTTCTTGTACTGAGAGTCACTTCTCTATAACAGAACTGTTCTGAAACCTAATTTCTCTCGCCCAAACACTAACCTATGTAAGTACTCTGATGTTTTGAAAAAAACTCTCAAGATTTCCTTTGACAGCTACCTCATTTTATGAAATTAAGCATTTAGACTTTTAAATGAGAACTTAGAGCCATAAGCATTCCTTTTCCCAAGCCGTCGCATAGATACTAAAGCTCCATAGTATCTAACTAAATGCAAAATAGAAAATAACAGCAGAAAGTATTAAGAAAATATGAGTGCAGAAAACCTGAAGTTTAAAAAATTACCTGACAATCAAAAAAACGCAGCCTGCAAGCTTCCAACCTTCCTCCCTGTTTTTTCCCTGCCTTTTTTTTTTTTTTTAATCAAACAAAATATAAGTAGAGAGAAGGG
>JAUBNY010000986.1:6440815-6458543 GCA_032275445.1 Crypturellus soui | reverse complement strand
GAAGTTCACAGGATGTAGAAATCCTCTGTTTGTATGTATCTTCGGTCTTCCCCCTTCATGGTCTCAATCCTCTATATGCAGCTATATTTTGTAATATTAATCCATTTGGTGGAGGGGGATGTCAATCAATTACAGCATGTGAACCAAATAGTATTTTGCAATAGTGTGAGTGAAGGTTTCTTTCTGGCTGACTGGCTACTAACTTACTCCATCATCAGTTTGTAACTATATAAACTTAAGAAATGTTTTTGTCTTTTTGACAAAATATGAAACTTCCCATATTTCTGGAGTATATTTTGATCTTTGAAGAGAAGGATGCAAACTACTCAAAAATCTGTCCATAGTTATCTGGGTTAAAAAAAAAAAATGTATGATAAATCTAGATATCCTTCCTACATTAAATGCTGAAGTATATTCTCAGCTCCATAGTAGTGAGAAAAGCCCACACTTTCAGGAAAAATGAAAACATCTGTCTTCCCCCTTCATGGGCTCAATTCTCTTAATTTCACCTCATGTTACACTCATGCCTTTAATGGGCTGCGCATGAGGTTTGGGGCATCCCATAGCAGTTTCTTTCTACCGCTCTTCACCTCCTACTCATTTTTTTTCTTTTTTAAAAAGATTAACCTAACATATGTTTCATAGAAGCAAGTAACAGTCTTTAGACTGTAGAGGTATATTGTTTTGAAGTTAGAATATATATCATAATAATCAGGATAGATAATGTATAATAGAACTCTCAAGTATAATTTAACTTTGATGTGTAAAAACAGATATCATCATTAAACTATTCCAGCACTTACAGGACAACCAATTTATGGTTAGTTCAAAACTTAGCATATTAATGAAGTATTAAAATTCCTAAATCTTATTCTGAAAATGTTCTCACTGTTTAGATATCAGTTGGAGCAAGAATATGAATTTGCATGATATTTTGAAAGGTCTCGATAAGACCAAAATGAGTTAAAAAAATCTGAACTGGAAATTGTCACGATAACATTAGAGAAGTTTTAGTCATAGAGTTCAGTGTCTAACCACACTGGAATAAATCTTGAGAACAGTTCAAAACTTACAAAAAGTTAAAAATGCACCTGTATATTTATAAATCATTCATACATTTTTCACACTTACAGATAAGCATTTTCATATCCAGCTACATATAGAAGTTCTGATTTTTGAATATTTTATATTGTGAATAGGCATGTATGTATGCTTATATACATGCATATGAACCCCCTTGCATAGCTAGAAATATTTTCAATTTATCATTTCCAGGTACAAAAATTATCTGTCCAAAAACCATAGAATTCTGAAGTTCAGAATTCAGAATTCTGAAACCATAGAAGTCTGAATCATTAACAACATTCATAAAAATTCCATATATGTTTGATTTAGAAAAAAATGTTTTTACATTTATATAGCAAAGTACAGTCTTTCTAAAGCACCACAATTTACAAATAGTTCCTGGGGAGAAAAGAAAAGAAAAATTTCTATGTTTTATTCTGACGGTGTGTTAATAATGTAAATAAATTAGGATCTTAGTGTGTTCCTTTTTCCTTCATTTTTCTGATAAACACACTTGTGAACTAGTCCTTGACCTATGGTGAATAATTGTCCTTGAACCATGAGAAAAATCAGATACAATAAACAACTTCTCACATTATTTTATATATGGCATCTAACAGAGTTTTTGAAGGAATGAATCACGAAAACTCAATAAAGAAAAGGGGAAAAGATCGTACCAGGTGATGGTAGTTTCATATTTCTTACAAAGCATAAAATATATAAAAATGTAAAAAGTGAAATAAATGATTTTCTCCAGATAGCAGGTATCACAACTGTGTACTTCATTGCTTGTATAAAGTATTCCATAATTTTGTTATAAAGTTTGTTATTATAATTAAATTTTTTAGCAGTTGGTTAGGCCACATATGATTTTTCATATAATCAAACTCGAATGAAGCTATATTCAAACCATGAATCTAGCTTTGTAAATCTGCAGGGGCATAAGTAGTCATCAGTGTCAGACTTCTGCTGAAGTGAATGTAGAGTTATGACAACTGACATGACATAAAGCAAAAGAACTCTCCTAAGAGGTAAAATTGCTCAGTCCAGCAAAGAACTCTCCTAAGAGGTAAAATTGCTCAGTCCAGCAAAGTCCACACAGTTAGGTGTGAAGTGAATAAAAAAATCTATTAAATGTAGGAATTCACAACACAATACTGAGTGTGTGTTTGACAAGCTTTACAAAATACTTTAAGAATTAGCAGAGAATTAAGGCAGTACTGAATAAGATGGAAATATTATCAAATAGATGCATTTTCCAATACACACATTTCCTTCAAGGTTGTTTATTTTTTCTCTGTAGATAATTCTAATCAAAACTCAAATATTCATAAATAGCTCAAAGAGGATTATTCATAAAGGAAAAAAATATATAGAAA
This sequence comes from Crypturellus soui, assembly GCA_032275445.1. Classification (NCBI taxonomy): domain Eukaryota; kingdom Metazoa; phylum Chordata; class Aves; order Tinamiformes; family Tinamidae; genus Crypturellus; species Crypturellus soui. The sequence continues at coordinate 6,456,099 of JAUBNY010000986.1, read as the reverse complement.
ATTGTATAGAAAATATGCAAATAATAAAAATTGACATCATGCACAGATTTACTTGTAGTAAGTTGTTGATTATAAAAAGTAACAAAGTCTTTTAGATGTGTTTAAACATGTGTATACATATAAATGAATTCAAGAAATGGCATGGAATAGATAATTTCGTATTTACTCGGATTCCCACTAGAATTCTAATAATGCACTGTGTTTTTAAGTACCAGCTATATTTTTCCTATTTTTGTTCTTATCAGATGAATAAGGTAATATCTACATTTTAAAATAGATTTTACATGTTAAAAATAGATGCTGAACACTAATCCTAAACCATCGTAGGATTTTATTTCATTGCAAATCCTTATGGTTTGTCTGTTACAGGAAGAGTTTATCTTTTATGGATCCATGTGTTTTCCATACAAATGGAACCCATTTTAATAGTGGAAGGTTACTACTTCCAGCTACCTAGTTCATGACATTCTAGAAGGTGAAATTTCCACTTCTTATTTAGTATCAAATGTTCATTTGAAACTCTGTCTAATACTGAAGTAATTTAGATGTCAGCAATAGTATTTTTAAGGATTTTTTTAATGTCACCTGTGAGCTCTTTAATAGATATTCTTGAGTCATTTCCAAAAGTGATCAATTCAATATAATGATTTTCCACAGAAATTGAAAAAATCTGTTTTTTCATGTCTTAGCAACTGATGATATTACAGATAGTCAATCAAAGTTTCAGAATATAGGCTGAAAAATAGCTCTACCATAGATAAAATAAATTCATTATGCTAGCAAACACAGAGGTCTTCAACCAACTATAACATGTACATTGAAAAATATTTATATCCTTCCAAACTGGATATATCATTGAATATCTAAAAAAAAATTTTCCAAACCAATCCAACCCACTAGGTACTAGGTAAGAATCCCACACTGTAGTAGAGAATTTCCTGTACTGACATCTGAAATCTGTTATCTAAATGTTACATTTGAATAAATCATGCTATTTGTGAACTTGACCACTTGTTTTGAAGGCAATTGGACCTACAGTCAACAGGCTGTTTATGAACCCAATACTGCCAGAGCCGGGCCTATAGCTGATGATATTATTTGTGAACTCAATTCACTATTTGGAAGGAGATCGGACCTAGAGTTGACAGGCTGTGAATACAGTGCTATCACAGTTGAGCTTATAGTTACCACAGTATTTGGTATCCCTATTAAGAGATGAGTCCAGCCGTCCCCAGGCCCTCTAACCTTTGGGTATCAGCTGGAATGCAAGGCGATTCATCTCTTACCAAATTTGCCCCCCATCAAACTGCAACACACCGATAACTAGTAGCCTAGACATGTAGTGAAGCCAAGTGGCAGAGCTTTTGTCTGTATCTCGCGAAGCCGTAGGAGAGGGGAGAGGAGAGGAGAGTATATGGGAAAAAAAAATGTATTCTAACACATAGAAACATGATTATTTATTGACAATAGTTTATCACTAAATGAACAGCAAGAAAATATTCTTGAGAAAAGTTGTATTATAAAAATAATGTTTGTTAGATTGTCATTGTATAATTTCCGTACTGTTTCTTAAAAGATGTAAATTGTACTTTTAAGACCATACTTCAAAGTTATCCATACTGACAAGGAATATTTTAGCAGATTTTCATACAGAAGTAATACACAGCTTTTTTAATCTGAGAGGAGTCTTGAATGAAAGACAAAAAAACCCACAAAATGCAGTTTCTTTCTTTTTACTTTTAGTTATAATCAATATATGTACATATATGAGTGTCTATTTAAATGGAACTGAAAAATGAAACTAAGAGTATGTACTGCTGGAGGAGAAGAGCAAAGATTCAGAAAGCTTAAAAAAAGTCTTTGCATTGTGCTCAGTACAACCTATCCATTCAACACTGCTTTTTTTCATGAGTACTTGGTTTGTGAGGTGATAACCCAAGTCTCCTGCCAGAGAGACTAGATGTCAGTGACTGTTCTCACTTTCAGGCTGCTACTCCTGCTCTTTACATGTGAGATAACTCATTTAAGGGAGGACTTCAGACATCTAAAACCAGAAGGCACAAACTGATCCTGACTGTATCAGTTTGACTTTTCAGTCCTTATCCCATTATTATAAAATAAAAATGTGTTCAACAGTTAGGAGTCGACAAATCTACTTCCTTGATACAGGCCAAGCTATTGAAGATCTCTGAGCTCAGGTCCAGCTAGCAGTGAGGCTGAGCATATATTCCCGATGGGCATACCTTCATGTACACATACACACCATACATACATACATATTCGCAGCATCCAGATCCACCCAGGCAGAAAACACAACCATGCAAAAACAGACAGCAGAGTTCCCTCACACTTGCTGCTCCACTTGAGGCTTGTACATATCACACTGAACTCACATGCACATACATACACATTCCCACATAAATAAGGTGGATCACTAGTATTTGGTCTCACATCCTGCACAGTGGCTGGGCCTCGAAGTGTCTTCTCTCCAGACAAAATATTTATAGAGACAGCGACCTGCAAATAGACTCCCAGACTGACAGTGTCTGCTAGCTGACTGTGGTCAGCAGCTGGCCACTGTGTGACCACTCTGATGCCTGATTTCAAAGACTGTTATGGACTAGTTCATATTCTGTATACACTACAGAGCAGCCGCATGCTATCACTTGTACTCACACAATATGCATGCACTGAACTTCAGCCCTTACAGTTGTTGACACCACAGATACATGGCCCCTATGATCTGTGTCTGATTCCAGTTGATGGCCCTTAGACCTCCATTCACAGAACTAGATAAGAATTCACAGAATTAGATAAGAAATGAAGTTTAATAAAATAGGACAGACTGTACCAATCAGGTGCAGGTCATAGCCTTGGCAGCCACACTGAGTCTTATATTCTGTTATCCCTTTATTTCCCATGTTTGTTCCTTCTTAAACCACCTTGATTCTGCCCTCTTTCCATTCCATTGCTTCCCCCAAGACAAGTCTTGTGCAATCCAAAAATGTTCTTCCCTTTAATCCTGTAACGAATCTTATACAGTAAGCCCAGTACCTCCACCTGTAAGGTGATCTGGAGCCTCTCAGTTGCCTTATGCCTCTGACAAGTGTCGCCCAGTCGCTGGGCTGACGGTCCTCCTGTGACATCCCTGTGACTGACGAGGCAGGACTTCTCTTTGCTTTGATTAGTTTTTTCAGTTTATTTTGCCCATCCTTATTCTCCTGTGTCCCTTTGTGTTCATGGAGATGAGACTTTATTCACATAACCTGACAGAAATGCCTTACTTTATAAATAAAACTATTAAGTGTTTTGGGATAGTTTCTTTTGTGAGTAATCCTATTTTCATCACAAGTATTGTGCATGTCTATTTTTCTATGTAAATTGACAGTTCGACAGTACAAGTACAGAATGTATTCTGGTTTCTTTCTTCTTGTTATTTTTGAAAGAAGATGACATATTTTAGGTGCTGAGCAGAATAATTTTATTACATAAATTAAGACATGAAAATATTATCAGTATGCAACAGATCTAAGCACAGTCCCATAGATTTTAGTAGAATTTTCTAACACATCTAAGTGCTTGTATCTTTCAGTGAATTTTTACTGTTGCATCACATATAATGCTGTAATATTCACAGTATGTTCTGAAAGGCTGAACATTAGGGCTTGACTCTCACATATTTTAGATCACTAATACACAAGAATTATGGTAAATATTATGTACTATATCACATCTAATGCCCACATAGAATCTGAAACTAACCTTAATTATGAGCAAAGAGGTTAATGATGTCAAAGCCTTTTTTTTTTTAATGGTATTTATCTGAGTTCTCCTTTCATCATTCAGTCTTCTTTAACAACTCTACAGGCAGAGCAAAGAGAACAATACTAACAATCCTTCAGTGCCTACAGAAGTCACTATACCAAGTGCAATATTACAAAAATTAAATAAAAATTGACAGGTTGCTTTCAAAACACTAAGCTGAGAGAATGGTAAATAAATGTAGTAAGTTAACAATCATAGAGAAAGAGCTCAGTTGAGATTTTTTGGTGATAGTTTGTCAAAAAGTAGTAGTGAGTGAATTTCTGATGTTTTCAGTAGAAAAAAAAATAGAATAAGGGAAGCACAAGACTGTGAGAAAAGGAGGCAGTAAGTGGTAAAATGAGAGTTGCTGAGGAGGTAGCTACTTGGAAGATACACTAATTCAGAATTTTCCTTTAGCAGCATGTACTTCAGAGTGTCCTTTATAGAAAAGTGCACAAAACAAAACAAAACAAAAAACCCCATTGATCAAAATGTCACATACAGCAATTTAAATGCTGTGGATCTTGATTGCACCAGAAGCTGTAAGCTGGTATTAAGTGGCTGAATACAATCCAAGTCGAGGTTTCTCTTCTGCCGACCTCAGTCATTGAACTGTGCAAAACCAAAGTGTTTCAGTTATTCAGTAGGAACGTTTGTGACTGTTTTTCTGTTCCACAGGAACAATGGTTAAATGTAATTGGCAACAAAGGCAAACTGCAAAATAACTCATCAAAAAAATCTTAGAACGTAAGTGCAATACACAATTCAAAGTTTTTGCTTGTTTGTTTGTTGCTGCTAGTAGACCTAAAAAAACCCCACATTTTCTAGGTTAAAGTTCTGTTATTCCTGTAACAAAACAAACATAGAACAGAAGCAATATTTCTTAAAAACAGACATGTGAGATAAAGTATATCATTAGCAGCTGTTATTCACAGCCTTTATAGAAAGCAGCAGCATATACCAGTTTATACCTTAAAATATTTGATTTGCAAGGCTTTCTGCCAGTAAGTATTACTTTATGCTTTGAATGACTGATGTCTATAATAATAAAGGATGAAATTTCACAGTTTAGTTCACACAGCTGTTCTTTTGTCTGTTCCATATGCATAGCTGTTAAGTTTGTAAGGAAAGAAAGAATTTTAGTAGAGAAATAGTTAATTGTTCCTAACAGAAACAGAAAAATTGTTTCTAAGCTTTGATAATTTAGGAAATCAAAGCAGTCCTTGACTACTTCACAGTGACAGCTGTTAATGCTCTCTTACAAAAGATAAGGTATTATCATATATGGTGAAGACAGATGTGGCTGTGGAGAAAAGTCAAGTAAAAGAACAGTTAAAATTTAACTCTATTCTTTACATCTCTACTCTGAGATAAAAACTGACATGCTGTTTCTGGAATTACAGATTAAAACGCTAATGTTGAAGTAATAGTTTCCCCATTTTCGTGTGCTATAATAAAACAATCATTTATCGTATTAGTAACTACAAAAATTTAGAATAGCACTAACTTAGTAGTGAAAATTCTTGTCATGATTAACCATTTTGGTTGATGCATTTTTGAATATCTTAGGACACCTTATAGTGCTGTATGGATAAGCCAAAAACAGACATTGAACAGATATTTTACAAAACAGAAAAAAAACAGAAAAGATTCCTGACTTCCATGGCTTCTTACTACTTTCTTTCTCACTTACATATTATGTAACTCCTTCCTTAAGGAAAGGAAAACAAACCGAAAAGCAGCTAAGATGTTAGTTATGTTCACAAAAGCTTATTTACTTAAGAAAGATGCGTCAGATGTATTTTAGGAATATTAGGATGGATTTACTTTATGCAAACTGATTTGAAGAATAACATAAACACCATATTTTAGTATAGATTGATTAGAAACCATAAATCTGAAAAAAAAATCTGTCTGCATTGTAGATTAAACTAACCAGCTTAAAGCAAATAAAGGTCAACACTACACAGCTTCTGAATAAGAGAAGCAGTGAGAGGAGAAACTGTTATAACAACATTAAGAAATGCTCAGGCTGATAACAAACATTCAGAACTCCTAGGACAAGCTGAATATTAGGTGTTTTATTTTATATTATTTCTGTGTTTATACATAATGTGCATTCCTTTTTTTCCCACCATTTCATGATGTGCAATTTTGTAATAAACATAGCACCTACTCCAAATTTAGAGATCCTGTCTTTTATAAACTTCTTTCTCTAGTAAAATGAGATTCAGACATGTGAAAAAGCACAAGGAGTAATGGGTACTTTATATTCATTAATTGCAAAAGACCTATTTAAACATCTCATAAGTCTTTGCAAGAATTTAACTAACACATTTGACTGCTCTGGCCACCTTGACACAAATGGTGATACCCGATCAGTAAAGTAGAGGTCATCACTGTGGATCCTGATGCAGTTCTTTAATGAGAAACAAAGTCAGTTTATTGCAAGCAAAAAATATAACAGTTCAAAATCTATAATTGTCTTCCATCGCTCCTTCCCCTCCCCAAAATAGCATATTTTATATTTTATATTATTAGATTTATTTTAAGGTTTATTAGTTTCTATTTGAAAATAACTCTAATGACAACTTTCATAGCTTCTTGGGCAAGCCTGGCCTGCAGTCACCTAGGCAAGGAATAGACAGAAGTAATAATATGATCATACTGAAAACTCTCTGACCCATATGAAAGTACAAAACCTACTTTTGTCCTGTCCTTACAATTTTTTTTTTGTATATTCCTGTGTAGTTATGGAATATCTGTCTTATCTGGAACACATGATCAAATCATACTTTGGTCTTTAAGTACAAAATTGAAAAAGAACTTGATGCATCTATCAGCTATTCTTCAAGGAAACTTAAATTATTATTACAATATTTTGAAGTTAGTGAATCTTTCCCATTTGAATGCAGTTGGTTTTGGAGTAGCCCCTGAAAACTTCCCTTATGGGGAAAAATGTAATAAAGTCTGAGGAAATAAAATCACATTTACAGTATTTAAATACTCTCCAGGTACTCAACCTGGATACTTTCACAGAGAACACTTAAAATAACTAGTCTATCATAAATCTGGGCTACTTTCCTCTGTGGAAACTATAAGGGATATTGTAAAGCTTTGAACATTAAAATTTAAAATCTAGATAAAATGTACAAGAATAGCTATACAGATACTCTTTTAAACTTGCTCTTAGACATATGAGAAAACATAATAGTCTCATAATTAAAATAAAAGAATAGAAAGGTCACTTGTTCTGTTTAGCAGCTCAAACAAATGTAAAACTAGCAAAGCTTAAAATTTCTATTAAAAATAGGAAAAGATGAGTTAATTTGATACATTTATCATGTTTTTGAATTGCATAATTCATTTATATGAAATTAATGGATAATTCAGACATTATTGCAAAATGTTATTTGGTTCAAGGTTAATATTTCTCATAATTTTGAAATTAATCTAGAGAATACTTTGAAAAATATGTAAAATTGCTGCTAGATCACTGCTTCCACCTGGGACATTAGTGACCACTTTCCACAGAAGTATATAATTTTTGGATAATGAAGTCATCAGTTATCTGGGTTTTCTTATTGGTATTTTTTAGTATTTCAGGGTAATTTAAATTGTAATATTTCATAATAATCATCAAAATGACTGATTATAAGGCTATTTAATTATATAGTCTAAGAATTCAGCCACAGAGGAACTATTCCAGACTCAGATTTTTATGATACATAGCCCAAATACTGCTTGCATTTAGATGGCTCATTTATAGTTGAAATATCTGTAAATGTCAAAAACAAAACCGATATTCTAACTACTGCAGTACATGGAGATGAGGAACTAATCCAGACACTAGTATCCAGGCAACTGTCTAATTATCTTAGTTTTGTTAATATCATTCAGCATTACACTTCAGAATTGTAGTGTGCAACTGACTCATGCACTGAGAAAGAGTTAGCACCAGTTCCTAAGATCTTGAGTTTCAATGAATTATACCAACAGTAACCATAACAGTAACTGTATCCTCAATTTTAGATTACTTAGGCACAGCTCCTATTTTCCTAAATTAAGGTTTCTCTTTGTAAGTCTTGTAGAATTCTGTAGAATTCCAAGAAGATCTTAAATAAAATTAGTTCTAAGATGATAGTAGCATTTTACATGGTCTCACAAAATTAAACTTCATAGTGATATAAATTTTAGACAAAGAAGGAAAAAAAAGAAACATACACAAACAAACCAAAGAAGATATTCTGTGTAAATTCTACATTTTTTACAGTATCTGTGTTAAGACATTACAATCTAGTTAGCATTAACTACAAACAACACCTTGTTTTTAACTTTGGAAAAATTTTGTTCCTTTGACATAATTACAAAATTCCCAAGACAATTTTAGAATATATGAAACTATTATCTCCAAGGCTGAAAAGCAAAAGTTCATGAGCCTGCAAGTTTCTTAACCTCAACTTTGCAAATGTGAAGCTACAATAAAATCTAAAAAAAATCTTCCCTGAGTCTACAGGCCTGAGGAATATCCTCACTGCAAATGAGATTCAGAATACCATGCTCCACTCATTAATGCAGGAAACTTATATTTTTAGAAATCCAAAGCTTTAAGATATTCATTCTAAAGCAGCTTAAAAAGTATATGTATTTTTGGCAGATGAACAAATGCTTCCTTCTACCTTTTTATTTTTATATACAACTTTGAGAAAAGTCATGGTACACTTATTTTTTGTTGTTTTTAATTCAAAGATTTTCTCCTGTAACTCCTTGGTTTTAATCAATATATATTTTTAGCATTTAGCTCTGCAAAGAGTGTAATCAGTCTTGATAATGGTATGATTTACTCTGAGATGTAAAATAATAACAAGCAAACATTGCAGTATTGCTGTTGAAAACAAAATCAGAATGTTGTTTTCATTGTTTGAGGGATCTTAACAAATCTTTATTAATCATTAATCTAGGAATATGTTTTGTGGCACTATGGAAATGCTATGTCATTAAACAATGTTAAAATGCTGAAAAAGTGTAAAACCTGGAAATGTTCCTGAATAAGTCCAGTGGTTTCACGTTTTGAAAAATGCATTCTGTAATGCAAGAACAGAATGAAATCTGCTGCTCCTGTGAGAGTGGTAGCTCTCATGAGCTGCTACACTCATAAGAATTCCAATGAAAAATTAGGAATTAAGAATTAGGAATCTGATGACTGGGAATAGAAAAATTCTATAAAATGATATTTAAAACTAAATAACCTCCCAGATAAAGGAAAAATAAAACGCATAGGTAAACCCTTCTGGAAGTGATTTTCCTATCACTCTTTTATAATAGGTCATATCTAGGACAAACCTAGTAACATTTACTGGTAGTCTGTATGATTTAATATAGTGCTTCAACAAATTCATGTAGCTCCCACTTCTTTAAATGCAAGTGTGGCTGTGATTCTTTCTACATCTCCTCGAAGGTTACTCATGCAAGTATGTTGTTTTTCTTTTAAAAATCATCTGCTGCTGCATTTCTGTATAATCTACGGGCAGTTTTCTCAAAGAAACAAAATGTTGATAATCAGATTACATTATTGCTCTATTCCTCCTTTTAATCTTACAGAGGAAGAATTTAATTAAAAAAACACTATTTCAGATGAAGCCAGAGAGAGCGTACTCTAAACTTGCATTTTTATGTTAGAAAACTTAAGTACTGAAAACACATAGATGTGTCTTTCACACTTCAGTTACCTAGAGTACTAAAAGGTAAGAGAAAATTCCAACATCCAAAGCCCAGGGGAAATACAAGGGTAAAAAAACATCATAATCTGGACAATTATTAAATATGGTGTTTTACTGATAATATTTTGCACTGAAGAAAATAACTAAAGGAAGCTAGAGATAATTTCAACACTGTGGTTTCAAGATGTATAATTGTTTTGGATTATATCCATATTTCAGTAGTAAAACTGAACTTGGATGTTTTTGGGTAATGACACTACAATAAAGGTTCAACATTAGATCCATAGAAAAGATGCAACATAGTTATTTTTATTAGATTATAAAATACTGCAATATTTCCTAGAGATGACATTAAAATTATTACATGAATTTTAAGCTATTTGATATCAAGACTAATGACATCTTGCAGAAGAAGATGTTTATTGTAACCATTACAAATTTCTTAAAGGAGACAGAAAATGTTCTATGTTTAAAGGTATCATTTGTCTCTTTCACAATGAATTAAAAACACACATGCACGTCATTTGTTAATGATATCTGTGATACCTAATTCAAGTACACTTTGATATTCATGGAAATTATGAAGATTGAGATTATAAATAAAAAGCCTTGGTTTCTGATTTTCATTTCTGTTGTTTCCGCTTTCCAATTAAGCATTGAAGACTTGATCTTCATATACTATAAAGTCAAGGACCAAATCCCTACAAGGTAACAGCTTTGAGATGAGCCTTAACTTCCCAGAACAAAGAACTTCCAGACCTATTTTAAGGCTGCTAACAACCACAAGGCATACAGAAAGAATTTATTTTAATAAACTTTGCTGAAATATGCTTTGGAAAAAAAAAATAAATTTCTTGTCAGCATTTTCAACAACATATAATAAATTAAAAACTTAAAACTCCACATTTAACTAATTCTAAATATGTAAACATGGTCACTACATTCACAAAACAATTTTCACTCTATTAAGCTGGTAATATTTTATTTCATCTGGATCTATGAAAATCAAAAGAAAGTATTTGGGATGGCTTGAATTTTATAATAAGCACCTGGATTATTGGGTTATTTAAATTAAGCACTGACAGACAAATGTGTGGGTTTTTTTAATATGTCCTCTTAGACCAACTGTCTATAGCAGCAGAAGAAAAGACTTGCAAACGTTATTTCTCTTATAGATTATATTCTTTTCATGAATTTACTGAGAGTCTTTCAGTGATTGCCATGTTACTTATTTGTCCTGTTTGTTCATTATGTTCAGCTCAGTGGTGGTCAAATAGGAACCCTGATATGCTTTGTAGGTAGATAAGTGTGGGCAATTTAAATTGTGTTTTATCTGTAATCTATCCCTCCTATCTAAGTTTTCATAACTGAATTGCAGAATCACAGAATGGTGAGGTTAGAAGGGACCTCTAGATCTAGTCCAATCTCTCTGCTCAACCAGGGTCACCTAGAGCATGTGGCACAGGGTGGCATCTAGGTGGATTTTGAGGATCTCCAGAGGAGATTCCACAACTTCTCTGGGCAGCCTGTGCCAGGGCTCTTGTCACCCTCACAGTAAAGAAGTTCTTCCTCACATGGAGGTGGAACTTCCTGTGTTTTAATTTATACCCATTACCACTTGATCTACAGAAACTTAATTATAAAATATTAATTACAACACTTCTATTATTTGTTTACTGGGATTCATTTTACAATGTTTTGCAAGCATTTTATTTCTAAACTTGCAAAAATACTACTGGACACACTGAAGATCCATTTTATTTTAAATATTGAAATGTAAGCAATGGTAGTGACTGAGGGCAAGGTGTCTGAATTATTTTCTGAAATCTTGACTCCTAGTACAGGAATATATTAAAAAAAAAAGAAGAAAAAAAAAAGAAGCTCCCTCTTTCTCCAAAGCACCTTAAAATGTTTTCAATAATTAATCAATGCAGTCATGAAAAAGAAGTATATGAAATGACTTTAATTATTGTCCTTAAATACCCAATGATTTTGCAATTACTTTGGCTCATTTCCACTCAAAAGTAACCTTTATAACTGTACCTGTGTATCTGGTGAAGCATGAAACTCCAGGCATCAATTCATTGTCTCATTTATTCTTCTAATTCAAGATTACTACAAAATGACCTTTTGCCTTCATTAAAAATGGCCTCCTTAAATAAGCATTAGAATAAAATTCTAACTGTTGAATGCCAATTAGTTCTAGATTAGGAAGAAATTTATTTAGACCACCAGGGAAATTGATCCTGTACATTTGATCCAACCCAGTAAAAATTCTGAATTTATCTCATTTAAAATAGATGAAAATTTGACTAGATGGGTTGCCTTTATTACTGGACTTCTAGGATTGCTAATTCTGTATGATACCTTTTATGTGGGATTTGTTCTAATATTACTGTGATTATTCCCTGCAGGCACCTAAACAAAGAAAATACCTTCATCACTCTAATTTCTTTCTAACTCCACACAGCATGTTTCATTTATTTCATTTAAGTTCAGCCACAAAACACTTTGATCAGTTTAATGATTAGCAGCTTTATGAGTGGCCAATCTCTTTCAACAATTGGTGTTGTTTGCTACAACAAAATCTGGTGTACAAAAAGAAAACTATACCTGGAGATCTACCTCAAAGTTCTTATATTTTCATAAATATTTGTCTTCCAGAAAGCTGTAAGAAGACTCATAATCCATACAAAACATCTATAGAAGGGTTATATCTATATAAGGGTTATCATTTGGAAGAGCCTAGCTCCCTTGTCATGTCCCAAAATAAAATGGATTGGAGAGAGAATGCAGAATCTGAATAGCTATAACCACTGTAATTTAGACACTGAGGATGATCTGTAAGGGTCGTGGTCTTACTGAAAATATATATGAAATAATAACAACATTATCCCTTGAAAATACCATTGCTTGCCAAAAGATCAGAGTCAGTACAGAAAGTTCTGGTTCAGCTCCTTTCATTTGAAACTTCACTGATTTAATAGCTTTTTAAGGAACCATTGACCTGGAAAAAAAAATCAGTAGTAGCACGTGGAGAGGAATAACCCCACGCACCCGTGTAAGCAGAGGGAGAGTGGGACAGAGAAGGATGCACAGCTGCCTGGAAAGTGTTGGAGGGAGAAGGGCTTGTGGCTAAGACCAACAGCCTTCTATGTGTCATAGGAAAAGAGGCTGAGAAACCTGAGACTGCTTAGCCTGGGGAAGAGCAAGCTCAGGGGGGAATGCTTACAATGTGTATGTGTGATGGGAGGGAGTAAGGAAGACAAGGTGCTAAGCACAAGACAGAGACAGTGGAATCGAGCTGAAATACAGGAGATTCCACTTTAACTGCTTTACTGGGAGCACTGGTACAAGATGCCCAGAGAGGCTTGGCTCCATCCTTGGAGATACTCAAAACTCAACTGGCCACAGTCTCGAGCAACCTGCTGTAGATGACTGGTATCAAGGTAATGGATGATTCTGTACTTATATCAAGACTGAATTTAGTGGCATGTGATATTTGGATGGAGATTTAGTCTTAAAAATATCTCAAAGTATTTGAAATTAAGTAAGCAGATGCACAGGGTATCTCTACTTTGTTCAGGCCATTTAGTCAGGCATGCTTTGACATACACATTATATATATTGCATCTATAATCTTCTTAAGAACTTAATATGCTTCAGTGGTGTTTTCTGTAAGCTTTAAAAGATCATTAAAGACGTTTTGGAAGTTGTTTAGTAGCATGTTTCTTTTAAGTTATCTTAGCATAAAAAGTATATATATTTGCATGAGTCAAAAGAAACTTTGAAGTTTTTAATTATTATAACGACTTTATGTATTTTCATAGATAATATTGATTAGCAAAGATAATTCAAGTTTCAATATTTCAATATTCATATTGCAAATGAGAGATTTTGAAACTGGAGATATACCAAACTCTTCTGAAATAATTCTGTAGATTATAATTCTGGCAAAGGAGAAGTTTCAGGAATTTTCTGTTGCTGAGTATTCCATCATTCAGACACTTACTCAATAGTCTTCTGTTAAAGAATCAGTCAGTACTTCTATTATTTGAAATGGAATGCAGCATTACTTCTGCTTTGCTATAAATTTAGTGTAAAATGGCACTGTAGTCTGTCTACATAAAATGTACGTTCTATAGATAACTCTCCTGGCTTTCTGCCAGCAGCACAAGGCTTAACTCTAATCAGAAGGTGTTACATAATAACCGAAACTATTACTAACGAAAACTATTTACAGTCGAGATTCTGAGCTGGTTCCTTATTTGTTAAGTTCACCGTCATATAGGGCTGGCAGACCAATCTGAGAGACTGCCCTTGAGCCCACCTTGCAGACACAGCTCAGAACTGTCAGAGCCACTAAAATCATTATAAGGATTAGAGCCACTCCTTTTGCCAGGTCACCCAGCCAACCCCTCAAGCCTACGCTACTGAGCCATTCATCCAGGCTGCCTTTGTCCATTCTTATTTTTTGAAATGCCGACCTCAACTGCTGTAGTTGTCGGTGAATGGAGGAGCTGTGGTCACTTAAATTAAGGCAGCATAGACCTTCCCACTCCTCGCACCCTTGACCGTGGGCGAGGAGCAGGAAGTCTAAGGCGGCCCGTTTCTGAAGGACTGCTTTTCACAGACCTTGATCTTCAAGGAGATCGGATATGATGTTCGATGTGATGTTAAGTTCTCTCCTTGCCCAGCAAGCAAGTGCTCGTAGGTTATGGCATGTGCACCCATGACCGAAAAGGGGTTTAGGAACAAGCTCATAAATACATTTTTCGTCTTAGAATATAAGTTAATGTTATCGTCACAGTCAGGTCCTAAGACCTCTTACATCTCTTTTTGTGCGGCTCAAGGAGCTGGTCCAATTGCGGACATCGGTTAGAGAGGGGGTGAATAACACGGTCCCCCTTCCAGATTTGCCGGGACTCCTTGCCACGCCCTCTGTCCAAAAATGAGGAATATCCCTGGAAGTAGTGCCCAATTCATGTCGCTGGTGGGAATCACAGGGAGAAGCATCTGCCGGGTATCGTTCGTTGTTTTCGTGTCCGGTAAAATCATCCCGTCACAAAAGCCCTCTAGGTCCCCGTCAAACAAAATGTTGACCCATCCTAACGTGGCGCTTCCACTCTTTCCCCATTGGATCATATATGGGACAAAACTGGTGCAACTCAGCTCTTTCTCAGCAGCGCAACTAAAATTTACTGGGCCCAAGTTATTGTTACTAGCTGCCTCCACGGGTCCAGCCCGTGATGCTGAAAAATAAAAGTATCCGGTTTCTCCCGGTACAGAGCCCCGTAGATCTAGTTGCTCCGGTGGGGACGATAATGTGTGGAGGACTTGGATAGTCAACCCAGAGGCTACCCCTATATATACATGGAAGATGCTTTTAGCAGACCCAATTATGGCGTTCCTTTTTCCCTGTTTGATTCCAGATTTAGACCAGGGATCTTGTGTCAAATCCTTTAACCCAACTCCATTGCGCTGCTTTTGGACTGTGCAGGCCTGAATAATGGCTGAATCCGTTACCGATGCTGTTGTCCAATTTGCCCAATTCCCTTTAGTCCAGTAAGGGACACCGATCAAACATGTTCTAAAAGGGTCTGCAGCTGTCTGCAGGCCCAAGCAAAAGGACGATTGGTTTATGGATTCCGTCCATTGAACCCACATGTTTGGGCGCTTAGTGATCTCATGCAGCCCCAGATGAGCCCCAATTAGCGCATTTGTATAATACAGGAGACCCAGGACTAAGGCGAAAGTCGG
>JAUBNY010000986.1:6418196-6437404 GCA_032275445.1 Crypturellus soui | reverse complement strand
TCTGCAAAACTGCTCAGTCATGCCAAGTGGCCTGTCTGAGCATGCGCAGGCACCAGGGGTCATCCACAGGGCAGCTCGAGGCCTACTCCAGCCTCAGCCTCACCTGAGGTTCTCTTTAGTCTCACCCCATCCTCCAACAAAAAAAAATATATATATATATAAAAGGTAAACTAAGGGGGGAAATAATTAGAGGGAAGACTCCATCCTAACTTCTGAAATCAGTCGATGGGTTTGCCTTCCCTTCAAACTGCAACAACTACAACACACTGAAAGAGATGTCATGGACATCATTGTGCAAGCACACTTGAATATATTTTTTCTGTTCTGTTTTGTTTTGTTTTTGTTTTGTTCTGTTTTTGTAATCTGTGAACAAAACATTCTACAACACCAGCCTTTGTTGATCTGAGCCTCTAGAATTGGGAAGGAAAACACATATGATATAAAATACTCATGCTTTTGGCACTATAATAATTTAGGTCAGAGTGCTATCTTCCTGAGGCAATAGGCTGTTCGTACCAGCTCTTGTCAAAATCAGGATCCATTTGTACATTCTTGATTAGTGACACATATTGTGATTTCATTTTACTCTTCATACTTAAATCGCTTTTTGCCCAAGGCAGTCATTTAAGATAAGTTCATTATAGTATGTTATTCCATTTCAGTTTTTGTGTAGAAAGAAAAAAGGAAAAAGCTATGCTGAGAAGTGAAAGACTTTGAGGCATAATTTATTTTGACAACTATACTGTTATAGCAGGAAGGTAAGAAAAACAAATTTAACAGGAGTTACACACAAATTGTTAGGTTTTTCTTCCATTTGTATTGCATCAAAGCATGAGAATGTGAAAATATATTTTTCTGCCATACACCAAAACAATCAATGTAACACTTGGGCAATGTATATTTTTCAATTTTTTGCTTCAGATGGATCAAAATTTCACCTTTTAATTTACATTAATTTTACATATCTACTTAAAAAAATTCAGTTTTTAAGCTTAAGCTTAAGAAAGCTAAAGATTCTTTTTGATCAAAACTAACATGCAGAGCAGATAGAACATTGGAAGGGAATAAATAAATTAAATACTTCTGAAATGCGTAAACCGGGTGTTTGTGAAGCAAGTTGGCTTTGATTTAAACTGCAAAATCTCCTGCAGTAATTTGATTCTTAGTGATTTCAACAACTGTCATGAGATTACACAGCATTCACTGCACCGAAATGAAGATTTAAGTGGCAGTGGTCAAAGATTAGCGCTAAATTCCTTCTGGGAATTCAGGAATACCCATAGTTTGAGGTATGTTTTGAGTCTTATTATTAGCAAATTCTAAAGAGTAGCCCAGTCTAGTGGGAGGCGATAACTGCAGATTGCCCCTTGGAAGGCTCTAGCTAGTTCTTAAGAAAAGGATTTACTACCAGAAAGGTTGTGCAGCACTGGAAATGGGTTGACTCAGGATTTTGTAGAACCTGCAACTTCAGAAGTTTTTAAGGTTCAACTAGATGAAATTAGAGTGACCAGATCTCATATTGCCAATAATCCTGTTTCAAGAAAGTACTTTGACTAGATGGTTTCCAAAAAAGAAGGATTATAAGACTGAGGAAAAAGAAATCTCTCTCATGAACACTGTCCTTCTAGTGAAGATTTCAGGAGTAAGGACAGCAATTCATTGTAACTGACTGGTAACAGCAAGGGCCAGCTGCTCCCCAAGGGAGGACAAGTTGAATGAGTTGCAGCAAAGCAGAGCAGGGCAGTGGCCTCACCTGCACGGAATTGGGATGCTGAGACAGCAACCAGGATCAGATCTGGAGACCAGGGCTAGTGATCTCGGGATCACTCTGTACATCTGGTGATGAGGCAGGTTGGTGGTCAAGCCAAGAATTCCAGTCAGTGGGTCAGGGTCAAGGAGGTAGGGCCCAGATGCAGATGCAGCTGGGATGTAGCTCAGGCAGGAGTTGACCTTAGACTCAGTCAGCTAACCTCCTTACCACAGATAACATTACCCCTGCAAAATCCTAGAAATGAGTTTGCATTTAAGGCCCTAACAGTCCTCAGTTCTCATTAAGAAAGACTGAAATCTCAACCTTAGGAACCAGAGGAACAGAGGAAGAGTGAGCATAACACCAGAGGGCTGGCTATTAGGATTTTTTTTAAGATAATTTTGACTGCAATGCTAACGAGACTTTTCTGTATAAATTGGATAATTTGGGCTATCAGTCTGTTAAGACATTACTTGGACTACAAACACATCCTGCTTTCCAGATGTATAGCATATTTTCTTTGTTTATATTTGTGTATAGCAAATTTTTGAGGATAAAAACAAAAATCTTCCTTCACATACAAGTTCTTCCCCTGGAATGAAGCCTTCCAAGAGATTAATACGGTCTGTTAGATTATAAAAAGAAGTGTACAAGAAACACAGGTCCATAGCAGAATATTTAAGAAAAATTTGCTTCTGTGTTTTCTATTTGACAAAGTTCTTAAACTACAATTCTTAAACTATAGTCATTTCCTTTGGAAAACTCACCAGAGAAGACCTCAGGCCATCATTTTCATCATATGATGTACAAAATTCTGTGGTCCTTAGTCTGTTTTTGCAGAATCAAACAGATTTTACCTGTATCTTTTCTATATCCATACTGGGTTATAAGCAATGATTTTCAATCACTGGTTGCTTCTTCTTTATTACTAGCCACAGAATGTATGGTACAGTGTCACCATAAATAAAATGCTTAACTTCTATGCAGTCTACCTTTTTAAAATGAATTTGACTTCTGGCAATTTGGCATCAATCATTGCATCCCTCTGTACTGATACTTGCTTACTAGATTGATCATTACAGAAAGGAGGAAACTAATGTTATAATTACATCTGCTTCTCCTTTTCCTAATAACTAATGATCCTAGCAGCAACGTAAAATATTGAATACTTGATTTATATCCAGGTGGACTTCTCTTGCACTGCATTAAGTAATGACCAGTAATTTCCAATATATACATAAATAAAAGTCTTTAATAGTGACTTTCATCAACCCACCTGTGTTGCTACCACAAGGCAAAGCAGCATCATTTCAAAGATAAAAGTATATAGTTCTTCAAGTATGAAATGAATGAACTGACATCAGGAAATAATATTGTATATTCAGCTGCCACTGTGAATAACAAAGTTGCTTGAATATCTTTTGATGTGAGCCATCAAATTGCCAAGGTTGAAAAGCCTCACAGAATCATAGTGGTACTGTTTCTATTGAAAAACCTTGACAGAAAACTGAGTAAAAATGCTATCAAGGAATTTCACTGTCTTACTCAATTAATGCCAGGGTCCACCAAAATCAAGGAATGATTAAAGAAATTTAAATGAGCTTACACGTCCAGTCAAGATAGTCTATAATTTTGCTCTGCTGTTGGAAGGTGCTCTTCTTGCCAATAATTTCCCTACCAATATATTTCTCATCATTTAACCACTCCAAAATGCTCCATAGAAAGGATGCTCCATATGCTTGACAATTTTGTGTACGCAAATGATAAAAAATCAAGGAAGTAAATTAATATATGGGCAGATAGTACATGTTCAGTGGCATGACTTCTTACATGCGCATAAAGTGGTCATTCATATCCACCTTAAGCAATAACTATAGGGAAGCACTGGCAACTAAGAAAGTGCGAATGAACATGACACTTTTCGCTCTAAAATCATTATCTCTGTCAAAATTCAGTGGGTCTGTTTGTTTGAGAAAAGTTGGCTTTTTTCACTCCCTTTAGTATCTCTTTGAGTGAACAGCAGCTTGAAATTGCAACCTACCTGCATTCTTACTTAAATATTTTGCTACAGTATCATAACCATAATGTAAATCTCTAAAGGAATACAGGGACAGTTTTCGACACTTTTTTTCTTTTCTTTTCTGAATGAGGGAGAGGAATTGGAGCAGCAGAAGAAAGAAAACTTTCTCTCTGTGCCACCAGCTAGGCATTGTAAAATGTAAAGAAGTTGAAAATGCTTCTTTTAGGGATTGATCAATTGGCAGTGTCCCCTAAACATAACAGATTTTACCAAAACTTAAGAAATAAATTCTTGCTGGTCTAAAATTCTCTTGCTTGAAATGAAGTGGGTTTTCTTTTTGATTCTCAGTAGAGAATCAAAAGCCTAGAAGGTATTGTTTCCAAACCCATATTCTGTTAAATTTATTGAGATAGGTTTACTTTGGCAATCTCTGTCTTTTGTATATGTATGTGATACATTCTTGATACATCTTGTCAATGAAAATCATTTATCTCTCTATATATATGTTATGTAAAACCAAACCTGACACATTCTCAGCCTTTTTTCATGAAAAATCATTTTTTCCAGAAACAAAAAAAAAGGATTTCTTTCTGCTGATCTTAGCTTACTTAGGAAGCCTTATATCTAGAGACTCTAATGAAGAGAATTATTCATGTTAATGAAGTCAATTCATTCAATTATGATATCAGCAAAGTTTTATGTAAACATTTCTATATTCCTATCTGCTCTGTATGTTCCTATTTTACAGTTCCTCTACAAGGTATATTTCACTCAGCTTACAATCAATGTGATCAAATTCCTGCATTTATTTAAAAACAAACCAGGAAGCATTATCCTAAAGCTCTTCTATTAAAAATAAGAAAGACCTGAAGATCAGCCTACAATATAAACCATTTTTTTCCATTTGTGTGCAAGTAATAACCACCAAGATCAAATTAAGAAATGTAGTCATTCTAATATATTCCTCTAAAGATGAAATCCCTCAAGTTGGCAGTGCTTGAAACATTCTGAAAAATAACAAATCAAAACTGACACACTTAATGCAAAGAAAGGAGGTTAATGTGGGCTATGCAATCTCTTTTTGCTGACTTCTACAGAAGCAAACATCAGTCTGTAATGATGCATTATGACACAAAATAACAAGGGATGAGAACAAGGTAGGGCACAAATGTTAGTCTAGAAATCTTGCAGCATTGCCAAAAGATTCAAAGCCACTTACTGACTTTTTTTGCTGGGGTAAGCATGAAGCAGCCTAACAGCTCAACTGACAGTGTTATTGCATACAGAAATTGTAAAATAATATTTATTAGCACTGTGAAGAATCCTGAGGTAAATGAGATACTAATATATATAAATGCTACAAAAAGTAGCTTTATTTGCATAAGCATGTTAGATTTGTAAAAAAATATAACTAAAACTACATTGGAATTAACTAACTTACTTCCAAACCAAAAATGTCTTACTGTTTTAACACACTCATAATCCCCATAGTCATGAATTACAAATTTTAAATGACTTTTAATAGAAATTTGGCCACAATTATAAAAAGGAATTAAGTGAATATGTTCCTGAAAACCTTTTCTTGTGCCCTTTTTAATGACATTTTTCCAAACAGTGGAAGTGAATTATTTCAGAGAATTTTGTTACAGAGAAATAATTTATTCTCTTAACTTGGAGGGGATAGTTAAGGACATCTGTTTGCATTTATAGCAGTCGCACAGAATATCAGCACTTTTCATTCATCATTTGCTTTACTTTTCTTAAACCTCATCTACACTTTTTATCCTTCCGAATTAGTTTTATACTGAACTAGAAAAAAGGAGAAATTTTAAAATTTTCAGTAAATTAAATGTCTTGGAACTTTGAACTATGAAAGGTTTCTTGGTTTTATTGGAATATCTTTTAAAACCAGCAATATAAATAAATATAAATACAAAACAGCCAATCACAGGTTTGTTGAAGTTGAGGGAAACTTCTGGAGATCTTCTAGTTCAATCTCTCTGCTTAAGCATGGCACCCACTGTCCAGCACTGCATCCAGTTAGTTTTTGAATATCGCAAAGGATGGAGACTTGATAACTTATCTGGGCAACATGTTCCAGTGTTGATCACTCACAGCAAAACAAATCTTTCCTATGCAGAAGTGACATGTATTCCTGTATTCAGTTTGCGCCCATTACCTCTGTCTTGTCACTACATACTGCTTAAAGGAGTACGACTCTTGCCTTCCATTCTCTCTCCTATCACACATTGATAGATCTTGACAAGATCCTCTTGAGCCTGCTCTTCTCCAGCTAAACCCCAGCTTTCCCAGCATCTTCTCCTATGACATATAGTCTGGTCCTTTAAACATCTTCTCTGAATTTGTCCTGTGATTCTAAAATAATTTTCCTATTTAAAAAGGTGTTTTCCTTAAATATGTACATTGTGCATAGGTGTTAGGAATATACACACAAAAACACAGACTTACACACACATATATGTTTTTGTTCATTTTCTTTCTATAAATTAAATCTGTACAGTTAAAATACCCTACTACTAACACAGATTGTGCTGTTTTATCAGTACGTCCTGAGGCAATGATGCAGTTGAATGGTTTGTTGAAATTATCTATTGAAAATAATATTTCATGTTATCAGAAAATCAAATATTTCTGATAAATATAAACTTTACAATAAAATTGAAACTGGCAGAGCTTGAGACTTGGGGGTTACTAGGTTAATTGTGTGGTGCATTTAAATGAAAAAGTGAAATCCTTGTTGGCATAGTGGGTTCAGTGATGTCTCTAGACCTTCTGTTGGATTTTACAGTGTGCATGGAAGCCTTTTTCTGTTTTTCTAGTAGTTCATGTGGAGCCCTGCAAAATACATCTGCAGTAAAAACCCCCTATCCATCTAGAGTGCAGCATGATCAATACAAGGTATTTGTAACCTACTTAAATATAACCCACCTGCCCAAAATACATACCATTGTAATAATAAAAAAGCATTTTGACCTACACAGATATGGTCTATTACATGAAATGCAATCTTCAGTAGCACAACATAAATAGTAACAAATGTGAATCTCAGAATCCAACTTTTAGAAATCTATATATTTAACTTATATAACTTATTTTAGTTATCATGTTTCCTCTAGAAGATACATTCTTGTTTATATACAGTATTATTACATAGTTTACATATTTTCCTTTTTCTCATTTCATTTTCATGGTATTCTGGCATAAATGGCATAAATAGAATAGTTCTTGACATTTTTCATTATTGTAGAAGATTGTTATACACAATTGGAGAGTATTAAAAAAAACATGTAACGATTAATCACAAACAGGCAATAGAGAAAAACAAGGCTTTTCCAATGATCCTGGGGTTACGCTTGTATTTCAGTCATGAGTTTTTTTCTTAGATTATACATATTCTTCATGACATTCACTTACTCCTAATTCTGTAACAAATTTACATGGGACTGTGATGGTAAATTGTACCTATCAGATTAGAATACCCGGTTCCTATTTTCCTTGCTGTGTGCAAAATTTGCATAGAACTTCTTAAGGCCACTTTAGCTTTTATTAGAAGAGGAATTCCTTTTTTTCTCTTTCTCAAAGTTCAGAGGGTTATTTTATCCTACAACAGGCTACTAACTGTTTTTAATCCATGCCTACAGCTCCATTTGATGTCACAGAAAGTTCCAGTACAACTTGAAGGCAGATAACATGCCAAAATTGTTTGGCATCATAACTAGAAAGTACGCTAAATCTGCTGTCAATTTTCATAAAAAGACTCATCAGAGTTAAATGAAAACTATGCAACAGCTAGTGCCCTTGATTCAATATTTGTCTAGGATTTATCAAGACATCTGAGCACAAGCTTTTGAATAGACTGGTTTAAAAACAGACTAGAGGGAGAGACCACAAGACTAGAACAAGAAGCTTGATAAGCTGAAAAATATCACTGGGTTTTGTGAAAAATGGTTGTGTTGCCTGAAAAAGACATATTAGTATGGCTAGGGAGGCCTGAAAAAGTAATGGATTCCTGTTCAAGAACCTTGTCATAGGAGACCAGACCTTAAAGAGCTAGACTTGCATCTAACATAATGTAGCAAACACTGACCATTTTTTTAATCCTGAATTTGAACTTAAAAATGCAATTTGAAGACACAGAAGTACAAACTTTTGTGCACAAGTCCACCAAAGAATGTCAAGGCTCTGCTTAGTCAATTGAATCAGAGTTCCTATGAGCACAGTAGAGAGAAGACATTAGGGCAGTCAAATAATTTTGACAGAAGAAAAAAATGTTACTGTACTGTATAAGCAAAACAATACTGTTTTTGTTATATTTATAATTTCTATAATTTTAAGTGGCTTTTTGACACTGCAGACTAATTTCATCCTGCATAAACACCCAAAAGGTCACACATAATACAAGCATGCTTAATTAAAATATCCAAAGCCCAAGAAAATTGTGTTGACACAGATGAAATACATCATGTCAGAAAGGTCTACCAGTTACTTTATTCTAAAAATATCTTTCTGCCACTTCATTTAATTATCATATCTCCACTTCCTAATTCACAAGGAATAATATTTCCAAGAAAAAAATGAACATTATTCCATTCCTCTATATAATATTTCTCAATTACAATTTTTGGTGAAAAAGATCATCATGGGAAAATTGTTGTTCAGCTACTTGACTAAGAAACAGGAATATCAGTTCCAGGAATGTCGCAGTGAATGCTTATTTGCAATGTGTTTTACTTAAAAGAAAGTTTCTTTCACACTTTAACTGCAGTTTTCCATAGCAACATAAGTTAAAACGTTAGAAAAAAAAATAACTCAGAAGTTCAGAATTCCATTACTAAGTAGTGTATGCAATTCTACATTGATAATGTATAGAAGACATTGCCTGAGAAAAATATGATAATGAACATATGAAGTTCAACAAAAAGTCACATATAAAGTGCCAGCGTCAGAGATGGAACAACCCTTTGAAATAGTGCAGGCTGGAGTTGAATAGCTAGAAAATAACTTTGCAGGACAGATCTGGGATCTCCTTGCAGCAAAAAAAGGCCAACCACATCAGGATGGTATGTACTAGCATAAGCATATTCATCTATATTCAGTCTTTGTGAAAATAAATATATATGTATGTTTATAGAGTGGTGCTTCCACAGTAGTGGTTCCCCAGGATAGGAAAGATACTATCGTGCTGGAACAAGTTCAGCAGAGGAACACGAGGATTGTGACAGGGTTGGAGCACTGGATAAAGAGAAACTGAGGGAACTGGGCTCAGAGCATGGGAAGATCTTCCTTAATAAAAGGAAACTTCCTACCATGAAAGGAAAGGGGGGGAAAAAAAGAGAATTTTCTACCATGGCATGACAGTGGTCATGCCTGGGGACAAACTGCCTGGAGATGTTGTGAATGTCCATCTCCGGAGATATTCAGAACTCAACTAGACAACCAAATCTGAGCAACCTGCTGTAACTGGTAGTGCCTTGACCCAGAGGCTGGACTAGAAAACCTCTGGAGATCCTTTCTGAACCGCATGAGTCTGTGACTCTGCACAGTCAGAATCAATCCTGGAAGGTCATATTTGTCCCTAGTTTCAGCACATTTATAAAATAATTGAAATAAATTCAAGAAGCAGTACTTACTGCAGTCTTCCACTGATTAGAAGAGCTAACGATGCAAACTCCAAAAGTGCTCTGTCAGGTCAGCCTCTCCTCAGTAGAGGCTTTCAGCTTGGTTGTAATATAGTTTATTGGTCTTTGGAGTAGATACACTAAAGGGATATAACATTGATTATTTAAAATATATTTCATTACTTTGCTCCTCTTCATCTAAAAACCTGTATGGAGGTGTGAAGTTTAAGATTTTGACAGTCAATTTAACAGTTCAATATGTGGGACAGATGAAATGAATAAGAAAAGCTTTATGCTAAAATGGGCAAGTTCTTCAAATAGTGTATGTAATTTTCTCCCTCACCCCCAAAATAGAAAGAATGATATTTTCTTGGATCTAAGGAATAAAGTTCAAAGCACCTCCTGTCTTTAGACACTGCAGAAACTAACCTTCAGTAAGTTTTGAAATCCATTTTCCTTGCTACTTCATGCAATGATTAATATCACTTTTTTTTTTTGGAGCTTTCCACAAATTGCTGACATACTGTAGGTTAGATCTTGCAATAGCCCTATTAGAGGAGAAAGAAAAGGTTTTGGTGCAGTCAGAGAGGTTATATATTGTTACATAGCAGTGTCCAGGTACAGCAAGATTTATTAAATCACCAATACACTGCCCCACTCTTGAACTCCATTCCCTCTAGCAGCTGAAATGTATCTCACATTAAGACTTTTCTTGGGCCTTCTCGGGCCTTCTCAGGTGGCATCCAGGCAGTACCCTCGACAGCTGCATTTGTAACCTCACAGAGTGAGTGACACCCACAAAATAATGCAATTGCCATCTCTTCACAATTATGTAAAACAAAAAATACAGGTTCACCTAAAATTCCGTCTTGCCTTCCATGTCAAAATGCCTGAGAAGTAAAAAACACTTGTGGTGATACTGACTAGAAACTTTTCGAGTTGCTACGTTAAATTTGCAAGGCAACCAGTGTCATTACAGAGATCTGTTATAGGGAGCTGGTATTGCTGGTATTAGCAGAAAGAAAGAAACATCCTCAGCACTGTCTGTTTGTAGTGTAGTATAATTAACTATAATTATGGGATAGCTAAGTTATAAAATAAATTCTGAAAATACAGTCCAAACTAAAAAAAAAAATACTTATTCATGTCTGTTTATGAATTGTCATGGACTGTTGGTTAGAAATGACAAAGAAATCCTCATCTGTATATGAAATCTTTTGAACATTTCATGACATATGAATAACATTTTACATGAATTATAGGAAATTCCATACTTCTATTAGCTAAAAAATGAAATGGAGAGAAGGTATAATGTTTCTTCATTTTAAAAGAATCACAAAATTTTTATTGGAGACTAATTTTTGTTCACTCTTTGACAGCTGGTGACAAGTTTCATATACCTCAAACTTCTGGGAAAACTCTAAACAAAATCTTTGAAAAATGACAAATAGTATACTGAGTCAAGAATTCTAAACTATAACAGAAGAAATGACTTAGTTTAGATACTGTTGTATGAATATATCAGTTGCACAGTTTTGTATCTGTGGATATAAATATGGACACAACTATATATCTATACATTGATCCAAAAAAATAGAGGACAGTAAAGACAGCTTTATCCATTTTCAATCCTGTGGCTGGTCAGCCATAAACACACTAATTTGGTTAAAATGTTTATGGTAGAAAGAGATTGCTCACAAGAAACTAGCTATTTTTTCGAGGACTGAATATTTTTCTTGACTGCAACTTCTTTTAATTATGTTCATTTCCCTACTGAACTCAATGCTAAAGACTTCTAGCAGTATTTCTATGGCTTGTTTCAAGTCCCATTAAAGGCAATTAAATTAATTTCACTGAGTACTGTACTGCAAGCTCAACTCCTCTGAAGAGTGGATACTAGAGAAAGCTAAACAATTCACACAGTCACTAGTAAGTCAAAATGCCTATAATATTTCTTTTAAGATACCTTATTAGATTCACAGAAATGCACAAGTATAGGAAGGTTCACTAAATTAATGAGATGTGGTAATGGACAAGTGGAGAAATGCTACACAATTGTTTCTCTCTTACCTCATATTCTGTACATGTGTGTATTGTGTCTATACAAGGTATATTGCAATCCTTTTCAGAACAACTTAAGACTGTACTTATCTGATATATATGGTTAAAAACAATTTTTGAAAGATATGTATCATGGAGACAGTTACTTTTGACCATGTCATGGAGTATTCATTATACACCGTGATACTTTTGAATCACTTTTGGTACCCAATGACCAAATCCTGCCATTAATAATTTGTTTTTACATTAAGATAAACTCACTAACTTCCATGAAATAATACCTAATTTATGCCAAGTGATAAAATAAAATCAGATCCTTATTATAATGTTTTTTAAATTGATTTCACCAGTAATTTACTGAAGGTCTCCAGCATATTGACATCATTGCTGCAAGTATAGTCACATGTTTTGAAAATGACAGAAAGTAGGCTTGATTTATTCCTAGTATATGACTTTCTAAGATTGTAGTTGTAAGTGTAGGATAGAAAACTATATTTGATTCAATGAATGGATGTTTGTCTTCCTACACATGTATGATATATTCCTTTATATGGCCAGAGAGGGAATTCATAGACACATTCCTTTTTCAAAGCTGATTTGCTAAAACTAGGCAACATGACTGGATGGTAATACAGTGCATCCTTTGCTGTCATTAAAAAGACAACATATTTATTGCAAAGAGATATCCATCTTTTTCAATAAGCAATGTATCTAATCTGAGACAACATATATAGAATAGCCAATATGTCTATATCAAAAAAGTGAAGCAAAGTGACATTTCTAACTTGATAAGAAATTACTTTGGGTTGGCATTTGATTCACAGTATCTTTTTAAATACAAAATCCTTCTTACTTGTAGGTTTCAGCAGGTGATGCATGTAATATCTGCACAGGTAGTCAGCATATACGTTTCAATAAGAAATATATCTGATTCAGCTAGAGCGTATCTGACTCAAAAGGAAGACCATCTCATGTAATGGATAATTTATGAATGACTTTCAAAATATGATATATGTATGTCCTATGTAAAATTTACTGAACATTGCATATATAAGTGCATGCTATTTTTTGATCTCAGAATTCATATTTTATATTACCGCATGTACTCTAACCTCCATATTACTTCTACTTTTTCAAGTGAACAGAAAGATAGTATGAGAAACAAAAAAACTACAGTATTTCTACAATGCATTCATTCTGAACTCCATTTCCAAATCATTCCAGTCTCTCAATTAACACCATTGGTATTGACAATTTTTCCTCCAACCATTTTGCAAACTTTAATTCAAATCAGAAGATTTTAAAATAAAGTCTGTTTATCAATAATTCATAAAAATAATAGCTATAGAATTCCAAAAATATATATGCTCATATTTAGTCTATCCAAATTCACAATGGTGAAAATTTAGTGATAGTTTTGTTTGAATTTTCAAAAAATTAGCATGTTGAACTTTGACAAGATTATCACCTATTTTATGATTTTTTGAAGTTACAAAATTCAAATTACTGAGGTTTGATTTTATTCTCACCGTTGTATGTACCTACATACGCATTATTTCTGCTCTGTTTTATCACATGCCTGTACATTTCTTAGCACTTCTCACCTGGGTCTGTAGTGCTTACTAAGAGTAAATAAATCCTTATGTTTTATTTCAGTTTTAACTGATGTAACTTCAGTTAAATAAAATGTACTGTTCATAGCAAATTCTATTTTCCTTTGCTACATATATTAGTGATAGATTATCACTAGTATAAATTACATAAATATAATTTATATTATTTATATAAATATAAATAAATATAATATATTTATTATATAGATATAATTTATACTAGTGATTATTTATGTAATATTCTAATTTTACACCTATATGACTGCATTTACTTGAAAAGAAATATGTAGAGTGACTCCTACGTAAAATGGAAAATCTCCACTGTAATTCCAATAAGTATATGCATTATTTCCTATTCACACTATAAAGAACATTTCAACTATTACAGTGAAGATAAATATTATTGTACAGCCTCGTAAAAGTTCAGAAGGACTGATGTGTTCAGTCTTTGATGGCACCTATGAATAAAAAATGGTTTCAGATTTGCACAAGAAATGGCTTGTTGCTCGATGAGCCCCCCAGATCTGGTCTGTTGAACTGAACTAGACTATATTTAGTTTTCTGCCTGTTTTAGTTTTCTCCCTGTGCCTTTAGTTTGGCTAAAGTCCTGCTTGATACAGCAGTCACCCAGCACCAGAAGAACCATAGCAAAAGAATAGAAGAAATGCTGTACTACATCTTGCTTACCTTTCTGCCTACAGTCATGGAGGTAGGAGCCTTTAGGAAGAGTATGCAATCCTCGCCACTACCTGAGGTCCTTTTCCTCCCCAATAACTATGCTCAATAGCTGAATTAGAACTGTTAGGACTCATTTCTAATGAATCCCCTTCTCACCTGTTTCCAGATCTTTTGTCCATGATTATATCTAAGTTTTTGCACTCCAGTTACTATTTGCCTCCACATTCTCCTGCAGTAAGAGATTCTGAAAATTCACCAACTAACTGAGCTGTAAAAAAACCTACTATCTTAAATCTTTTAAACCAATCTTAAAGGAAATTAAAGGATGTTCAGGAGGAGCTCATTGTGGGATCTGACTAATAACAGTTCAGTATTCTACTTGTCTATCATCAGCGTGATTTTGTTAAACTCAATCAAACGCCCCACCCATCTTTTTCCTCCTTATATTGAGAAGTCACAAACCTTTCAGTGTCTTCTCATAAATCAGCTACTTCTTTCATTTTCCAATTGCTTTAACTCTTGTTCCTTTTTGGATGAAGAGACTAGAACTTAAAAAGAAATGTTCAACATTTGTTCACTATTTTGGCTGCTAAGACAGATTCACATTCATTTTTATAGAGACAATGATGATTCAAAAATTTATTTCCTGACATGTACTCACTTGTAAGCATCTCAAAAGAATATCCTAGATTATTTTTCTTGGTTGCATTATTTTTACATTTATCATCTACTCTGTAGCTCACTTGCCATGTTTTTGCCCACTTATTCATTACTGTGAGGTCTTCTAGGAGTTCCTAATCATTGGCATGGCATTTGACCACCCCAAAAGAGCATAGATCTTTCATTGCATATCCTTTTATCCAGGTCACTGAACACACAGTGGTCTCCAGCTCCTGGATAAAGGCAAGTTTTTTTCCCTACCAGAAAGATATACAGCACCTTGTAGAATCAGTGCAAACATTACACTGAAATTTAAACAGGGATTTCATGGGAATCCATATACTTTCTGGTATCTATCTTTTTGGAATCTCTAATATTAATTGAATTATAATTGCTAATTAGTAAAATTAACTGAATAAACCCCACTGCAAAACTGAAAGTCCTCTAAAATCAGTTTCCATCTTTTCAAAATTGAAATGTTAAACCAAACCAAAAAAATACTCTCTTTCAGGAACACCATTTATTATCAAACATGTTACAGTAAATCTGAAATTAGACTTGCAAGAAATAGTTTTTTTATTATTTCTTTTGTGGTAAGAGAAATCAGATATCACAGAAAAGGATATGACTTCTGCAGGGCATTACAGAATACTGCCCAATTACTGGCAGCATGCAATGGGCCGTTTACTATTTAGGAGTATTCATCCCTCAGAGAGAAATTTGAAATTTAAGGGTGGCTAATGTTACTGTGTATGCAGTCTTTTTAAAAGCTTTTTGGATGGTTTAATATTACCTTGGGGAAAGCCATGGAGCATTTCCATAGCAATATATTTTTTGTAAGTAATCAGTAAAAAAAAATATAGGGCGTGTAAAAGTCATACTTAATGGTTCATGAAGATCATTCATTTCACTTTTAGGATTTAAAAAAAAAGTGTTAACAAGATAAAAAATAGCCTATGAGGTAAAACTTAAAACTCTTTGAAAATCATTCTTTTCTTTTTCAGACAATGAATGATAATTTCTTATTTACTAGCAATTAAGAAGCTTTAACTAACATGCAGGGAACTACTATCATTTCAAGTTGAACCTCAGGATTAATTTTCTAGAGAAAGAGCTCTCAGATGAACCAAAGTCTGTCATTATTGTTATTTTCTTTGCATATATGAACACATGCGGAAAACTAGAGAGAAGGGCAGAAGCATCTCTACCCCCAAAAAGGTGAGATACACTGCCAAATTAAATTTCATCTCAGAGCTAAGTTTTTTTAATGATTTAAGGAACAGCTTTTACAGTCTTACATTTTAGAACAAAAGTACTAATCTGTCATTTCTACGTTTGTCTTGGAAAACATTAACTAGGTATTTATAGGAAATTTTCATCTTTGAATTTAGAGAAGATAGATAAACTCTGTGCCTGGATAGTGATTTTTGATCTCATTTATATTGTTCTAAAGTGACAGGTTTGGTCCCACTGAAGTTGGGGGCAGTGGTAGGAGGTGCTTATTCAGAGTGTGGATGACAAATCATTTCTGATGACATTTGAAAAGATCCTCAGCATGCAGATTCACTTTCTTCTTCTCAGACACTGTGTTGTGAGAGATAGTCAGGGCGCTATTTGCAGTCTTATAGTGAGAGAAAAAGGGATATGGACACAGATTTTCACAGTCGCACTTTGAACAGAACAACCTCAATTTAAGGGAAAACTGAGCTGTCACAGAAGGGTACAGATACCATTTCAGCTGAAAGGAATTTAATGTTAAAAGCTTCTAAAGCGACTTCTTTCTTGGTACTTCTTTCTCTTATTTCTTTTTATTTGCTTTACTTGCTTCTATTAGGTCACAGAGATACCAGAATTTCAAAAGAAACGCTGAACTCATATCAGTCTTGGTCCCTGGGCAGGCTGTTCTTGGCGAGGCTTTGTTCCAGTTACCTGAATGTATCCTCTCTCAAGCGACAGGTCATCACTAATCCTCTTCGTGATGAGACTTCTTCATGATTCAGCCAGGCATTCCTGCATGGCAACCCCGATTATCTTTTGCAGTTTCTAGCAGACTCAACAAGGTAAACAGATCTTGGGGTTTCCTTCAACTGCTTGAGGAAACAGGACACAGGCAGTGACATTATGAAACAGTGGATAAATGAGTGAGTGTCAGGAAAAAAAAAATCTGAGCACTTAGTTCTAAGTAATTAGTTTTCTAAATGAGATAAGGAAAGAAACAGGTATTTGGAAATAATAAAAAGCAAGTTCTAACCATCTGGGAGTGGGACGAGAAGCCATGATTTAGATGGTTAACATGCTGGTGAAAAGCCAAGAAGAGAGATATATGTTCTAAAAAAATGAATGTATGAAGACAGGAATTTGATTTTCTTGGAAATGTTTGGCATTCTAGAGGAATAAGTGAATTTATGGGAAAATATAAAACTAAAACGTACAGATGATTACAGTAGAAATGCTACTATAAAATCATCTTTTTTTTTTTAATTAATGTTAAGGTTTCTTTTCTTTCTGACCTGTCCTATGAAATTTATACTTCAGCTCCCCAGACAACAGGCTAGTTACAGGAAAGGCAGAACTTGTTTTTGATTAATTTTAAAACCTGCCAAATCTTTTGAGGGATTAGCACTTTTAGTGTTAATCTCCTGCTGTGCCATATTAGGCAGTAATTTGCCTTTCCTCTGAATATCAAACATTCTTACTGCTCAATTTCTGGAAACCCTGGTTGAGTAAATGCTGAAGTGAAGACTCTCTGTTGGCAGATTTCTGTTTATCAGTATATGTACAAAAGCTAGAGCAAGGAATAGAAGTAACAGGGCACGTATATATCGCATGCTTTATCTGTGCTTGAAATTCACTTTTCAGCAGTGGCAGTTCTAGTTATTGTTATGTGTAGTACTGACATCTGCCTAGTGACGTTTTTAAAGTGTCTAGAAAAGGTTAAAACTGAGCAGCATGGAAAGGTGGTCTTTTTAACATTTTTAAGCATAGATCTACTTTCAAAAATTACCTAAATTTACTGAGAAAGGGGGAAAATTATGGGAATATTCTTTAGTAGTGTTTTAGAAGAAATTCTGAAATCAAACAGTCAATGAGACTATATTTTTAGTGCTTTCATGTGTTTCAGTCCCTATCAAGGCAGCAGTAAGAGAAATACAACACATGATTCTAGCAAAGTATGAGATGCTGTTAATTAAAATATTTTTAATCTAAAGTATAAAACAAATAAAGTGTGTCTCTCATTCAGAGATAATCAAAAAATTACCTCAAAATGTGCATTCCTTTAAGAAGGCTGTTTCTATAAAAGCAGGAGTTTGAGTATGGGACTCACACTTTTTTCTATTTCCAATTTTTAAATGAAGAGTGTGATTTTCTCAAATGTATGTACGATTCAATGGTAATTTATAGAGTAGGCAGTTCTTACACCACAAATTTTTCTGAGATATAGAAAGTCACATGGTATTCTTTTCTGTAGTAGATTTTTGGTATAGGAAACCTTGATCTGCTGGTCGTGCTTTTTGTCTTGTTTTGTTTCATTTGTCAGT
Source organism: Crypturellus soui (assembly GCA_032275445.1). Lineage (NCBI taxonomy): Eukaryota > Metazoa > Chordata > Aves > Tinamiformes > Tinamidae > Crypturellus > Crypturellus soui. Next base: position 6,419,444 of record JAUBNY010000986.1, on the reverse strand, counting down.
ATCATATACATTTTTTTTAGAATCTTAAAAGTCTTTCCAATTTATTTAGAAATCTCTTCATCCATTATTATCCAAAGATAGATTCTCATTTGCTCTAGGAAGAGCTATAATGGTTCTTTTATATTATTGGTACTTTGATGTAGAGTGAGGAACAAAATTGTAAGAAATAAAATGTACCATACAGGAAGGCCATATCTTCAGTTATATAGTCCTATATAAGGGCTATATCTTTAGTTAAAGAGTAAATTTAGTCACTATATATTAATATGCAATAAATAATTAAAAAAATAAGAATATTGACCTTCAATTGGAAATGTGCTTATAGTGCAGGGAGTTTTACTACACCTTTTTTTTTTTAACAATTACAGTAAACATTCTGCTGAATTACAAATCTTAGAATAACAAATTCTAATCCAAAGTTCCTTTGTGTTTTTGAAGCTTCTGTTGATATCAAATGTGGATATTTTGAACATCCAAGTTCTAGGGCCTAACAGAAGTTATGGCATTACAGAGGCTGGCTTGAGGTGAGAGTTACCACTTCCAGGAAGGTTGGTATGTGCAGAATCTACTTCTCCATCATTCCCTGGACAACACAATCTGCCCTCCTAGAACATGCTAATAAGAGTAAAAAGGGAGTAGAACAGAATGGAGACATGGCAAAACTTTGTTGGATTCCTTGCAGAGGTGGTAACATGATGGTGCCGTGCAGCTGATGAGTGAATGGAGGGTGGAGCAGAGTGAAAACACCACGGCCAAACTCTGTTGTACTCCCTGCAGAGGTGGCGACCTGGTGCCATGCAGCTGAGAAGCCGCATAGTGCGATAACATGTCTGCTGCTGGTTCAGCAAGGGTGGCAGATCAGTCCCTTCACATGGATTTTGCTCAACCTTTTCCTCATTCTGATCTCATTATAATACCAATACACAACTTCATCCCAGAAGTCAACCGCTTCCAAGGAATGACCACTCCTCACTGAGCATGCTCTCTGGATTTTTGACCGACTCAAGAAACTTTTTAAACCAATCAATAACAAACGTAAGTATGAATAATGTGACACAAGCTCTACCTAAATGTAAAAGAAAATACATAAAGGGTGAGCTAAGGAGGGATATAGTAGGAAGAAGCAAAGAAGAAAGAAGGAAAGAAGAAAGACTGAAGAAGGAAGAGAGAAGAAGGAAGAGGTGAAAGGGAATCCAATACTTCCAGAGTCGGGCCTATATTTGATCATACAATTTGTGAACTTAATTC
>JAUBNY010000986.1:6359942-6372309 GCA_032275445.1 Crypturellus soui | reverse complement strand
GCCACAGTGCGGAGGACGGAAAAAGATCACGCAGCCCGCGGACGCCTTGCTGGGACGGCCAGCGACGGGCGTCTTCAGAAAATGAAAATAAGAAATAAGCTTTAGAATCCATTTTTAAATTCTAGATAATAAGTTATAATATACTTTTTTTCCACTAAATAGTTGAATATTCTACTGAGGTGTGAAATAAGAAGTTACTTCTTCCATCCAACAACAGACAGGGATCAAAGAGCAATAAACTATACAAGAAAACACAATATAACAACAACCTCTACAGGGATGAGGCATTGCCTTGTTCGTTCCATTTCTTTACCCTCTTTCCTTTATTTATTCATGATATGCCAAAATAAAATACCAGGAATCTTCTTCTGCCACAGCACTATTGCTGCTTTTTGTTTTACTAAAATCCAGGTCTCTGAACACAATATTTGATTTTGCCGTCATCTGATGACTGCTGCCTTAAGCAACTGACAACATTGCTTTACTTAAAACTGCTCTGTTCCTGCCTACTGTAGCAGAAATCTCTCTACTGCATAGATCTTTGAGAAATATTATTCAGAAGTATATACACTTCACTTCTTTGATTTCTAATATTTCCATTTTCTCTATTAAATAGATAAGAAATACTAAACATTGAAAGTTGCATGAATAATGTTTCTATTACGAAATACCACTATGATGAACAAAAATGGATTTGCACGGCCAGAACCTCTACGCTGAGCTCTGGTTAGGCTGACTGCAGCAGTTTAACATACTAACATTTTCACCTCTCAGTTTTGCATCTGTGCTGAAGGTTATGGCCCTCGTAAGTGGAGTATAGGCAAAATGGGACATGGGCCTACGCACAGTCTGAGGAATAAACTTTAACTTACAGATAAGCTACACTAGTTCTTTACTATTTTGCTGATGGTCCACTAGAGTCTTAACCTCCAGCACAGGCATCGTAACAAACTGCTCTGGGACAATAACATTTTAAGCTCCTGTAATGACTGAGACACAGGCCATGTTCCTAAAATCCAACATTCTTTTTTATAATACTTAGTATCAATTCTGAATAAATTGTGAAAACCTGTTTAAAAAATGAGAAATTATTGGCTTGGTTCCATAAATGTTATGAATTTTCATTCCTTTAAGGCCTTTTGAATTTAAATATTCTCACAAACCATTACAAAATCATAAAATTCTTTTTTTTTAAATAAATACATTCTTAATATATATGCAAGTGCATATTCTTTAAAATGTATGTTGGGCTTTAAGTAGGAGAAAAGAGCAATAGAATTTCCTATATTCCTTTCTAGTTAGCCACAGGGGTAACAGTATGGCCCTTCTCTTGCTCATAACTTTCTGGTGTTGTCAGATATAACTTGCTTCACCAGTTATCCAAATTATTTACAGATAGTTTGTTACATTTCCAGCATCATAGGAACATCTGTCACATTATGCTGGAGAGAAGTCAACACTGACTTTGACTTTAAAACTTATAGCTCTCCAGAAGATTTTGTAGCAATTACAGTGTGATTTTACCTCCCCAACCTTTGCAAAAAAAAAAAAAAAAAGTAATGATACAAGTAAATGTATGAAAAACTGGGAAAAAAATGGTTAAATCTGGGAAAAAATACTAAGCATTACATTATAAAAAAGAGAATCCCTCCCATTTTGTAAAGGTTATTTCAGATACCAGGCTCAATCAACTGTAAAATGCCATGTAACCTCTTAATATAGGAGATGAAAGTTTAATAACCGAGCCATGTACCTTACCAGTGAATATTTGAAAAAGTAGAGGACAATAGCATGCAAAGAGAATTGTCAGCTTTTATATTCAATTATAACATGTCTTCTAACATATGGTAGCTGCAGTGTGCTTTCATAGTCTGCAGAGTTTGTTAGCATGACAGTAAGCATATGCCAGTTCTTTCAACCTTTGGGGAAGAAATAGCTTTAATTTGAAATTAAACAAAAACAAAAGCAAAACCAAAACTCAACTCAGTGTTTTCAGCATACTTCTTCTCTTATATTTTAAATACGTTATGTGTTCCATCTTATACTAAGTTTGATAGGGAAAACAAAGTTCAGTTAAGTTTAGAATCATGTTAATCAATGGAAAAAGAAAGAAAGAAAAAGCTTTCATAATGCTTATCAGAGTCAGGAAAGTATCACGTTGATACATAACATCTACTCACAGCTGTATCGTCCACTGTCTCTGTAACTCTCCAAAGTATTAAACCAAACAGTTTGTCACTAGAGGGCATCAAATCTGTGCCCTAAAAAATAAACACATAAAAGCTGCAGCTGCTTTAATGAATTAATGAAAATTTGCATTTCTTTAGCCCTAGCACTGTGCTGCAGATCTTATGCCAAACCATGAGTATTTTTCAAAGACACTTTATGATGGGCATTAAATACCTCATAAAATTATACAATATATGTATATATTTTTTTTCTTAATAGGTTCATATGTATAAAACCACAAAATGCAACAGTATTAATGTTACAGGGCTGACTCACAAGCTCAAGGGTAAAATTTATGTAGTGCCTCAAAGTGAAGAAGCATGGAAGACAGAGATTATCTTCTATTGCTGTTTGCCTTCAAGTCAAGATAATTTGAGAAAGACAGAAAACTAGTTGCTATGAAAAATGACTAGAGAAATGCACACCTTGCATATTAATATGTCTGATGTCCTTCACTTGGTTTCTTCTAAATTTGGGTTTCTTTTCAAGGACAGTAAGCCTACTTTTACAGTATCCTCAAACTCTCTCATGTTGTATTCATCCTTTATTCCGTGTCTGATTTCTTCTGCATTTTACAATGTACTCCTCCATTCCAGCACTGGACATCTTTTTGTGTTCTTTTTTATATATTTGAAGAGCCTTAGCTCTCAGAAGAAACTTGAGCATACAAGGAATAAGGAAGAGTGCTCACTTATGGGGTAATTGCTGGGTTAAATATGATAGTGTTTTCATATGATACACAGAGATCAGAGAAATTAACATTAGAGATGAACTGGATAGTTTGAATATTGTGATTTCTACAGAACTAGTGTTAGTCAAATTTTATCGAACAAAATTTTGTTATTTAAGCAACACATTTGAATGATTTCTGTACGTTCAAAATACTTTCAGATAAATTTAATGTCAGTCATATTGGTTTGATATTGGCTGTTTATTGCTGCACTAAATCCGCAGTTGGATCAACTACTCATTCATAAAGACAGTAATTTTTGTTACTTGTTCATTGTTTGTTAAATTTTAACCCACTAGAGGTTTGCCACAAATAATGGCTAATTTGATCTTAAGCTTCACAAGATAAAAGAAAACAGAGAAACAAAAGAGAAGTATTTGTAGGTTTTTTTGCATCCAGAGTAGTTTGAGGATCTCAAAACCTTCCATGAAAGTGTTAACATTAAATCAAAACAGAAATAAACTCAGTCAAGATACAGTAAGGTTCTCAAGAGTAGGGGAGGGATGAGACTGTGCAACTATTTTCTTTCTTGGATTCTCCAGGAAAAGCTAGTACATATATTACACCTGGGATACAATTACACAGGACTCTGAGGCAGTAAAAGGTGACTTTGATAAATCTGAAGCATAACTCACCTCTCAAAGTTTCATTCTTGTCCTATATCTCTACTATCAATAGAATACAAATATTTCAAGAAATCTTAAGGGAGGCTGTTAATCCTTGAAGTTTTAAAAATCATTATCCAGAAGAGAGCTGATAAATGTACTCTGTTTCTTCCATATTACTGCAATTTTGGTATTTCTTTCGCACTCTGACGCCTACGAAGGTATGAACCCTATCAGCTTTTCAGCAGCATTTCATTTCCAGTATTTTGCCATCATCTTTAAGGCTTGGCTTGCTTAATAATTGAAATCAACTACTGCTGTATTTTGATTTTTTTTCTTACTGCTGTTCTAAATGCGGATATGAAAGTATATAAACCCACCATATTCCATGTTAATTTTACATCCATTGTTTCAGCTTTTACCTAATAAAAATCTACTTGTCAAATAGATTAGAGATGCAGATAGCCAACATACTCATTCCTGTTGTGGCATGAAATTCTTTCATTCACTCAGTTTGGAAGCAAATTTTGGTTGAAAAATTCCTCAAAAGTATCTGAATAAAAAACAAGTGTTTTACCATTTAATATTGACAATGAGATAAGCTTTATTTTTTTTTCTTAAAAATTCATGTTAGAAAGTTCCATAAAATTCTGCTTGTTATATATAGCACTATGAAGACACCATGCAGCACTGAACGGCCTTAGAAAGTATTGCTATTTTCTAATCTAGATCAAATCCTCTTGATAGACTGTTTTAATGCTTCTATTTCTGACTTTTCCATTTGAGCAGATGCTGTTTTCCATCTGAACAGCAGAACAGTGTACTGAATACCTTCCAAAGAGAAGAAATTAAGGGTAAGAACAGTCATTTCTAAGTCAGCATTTAGTTAAGCTGCATGGGAGCAATTTGTACATTTTCCCATAGAACACAACTCTTTTGGACCGAAGCATACACACACACAAAAAAAAAAGGTTTAGGTTTGTAGGTAAGTATAACAAACACTCAGCTGATCATGAGGTTAAATTCCACATATGTTTTAAGTATTAGATGGGGGTTTTTTGTACTTCTTCTAGCTTCATTTGCAAATAGAAGCATATAATCTATCTGACTAGTACTTTATATCAAATTAATCGATTGGACCACAAAGAGCAAGACTCTCAAAGAAAGCCACTTGAGATAGGTAGAAAGTAGGATGATTTATTAGAATACATTTTCTGATAAGCAGAGATAAATTTTCCTTTTCTTTTTCTTCTTCTCTGAACACCTAAATTAAGACAGATAATTTCTAGGTTATGACACTGTTCTGTAAATAAGACCTTGAGACTGACAGAAGAAGATAGAGCTGAAAGTATACCTGAACTAAACGGTCACTTACATTTTTGCTGAGTCTACTTACCAGTGCGAATTATTTTGCATGTATCTGTGCCCTAATGATGAAATTAGCTCAGCAATACATTTTACAAACAGCAACAGCCCTCAGTTAATAACGACTTTTGGTCACTACTGACCTCAAGCATAACTAAACAGGTTTATGCAACATGAAAACTTTGGGCTTCTGCCATTACTAAAAGTTTCTTCGTGAAACTTGGCTGGTTTTGTCTCACTGATTTCTAAAACATGTCTGTGCTGTTACATTTTTTCACTAACTTTCCACAAAAATTGCAAAAAAAAAGAAGAAAAAAAGTAAACAAATCAGTGCAGAACAGTTTTGAAGTACAAATCTTTGTTCAGAAAATGTTAGTGTTTATAATTCTGAGTACAAATTAAACCCCATCAGAACTCACTGTGCACAGGCTTCTTGACTCCTTGCTGAGAAGGAGAGGTAAGGGAAACATGAAAAAAGCAGCTGAGTCAGTTCTGAAATGCCATGTTTAAATTAAGGTTTAATGCTGAGGAGGTTTCTCTGATAAGTTCTAAAAAGCTGCAGGTTCTCAGCTGGGTAATATGAGCCTGCATCTAATGAAAGATTGCAGAATCTTTTTCTACTTAGTTTAGTCAGCTCATTAAAGAAGTCCTTGACCACTCGCCTAAAAGAATAGAAGGGGGCTATTTATTTATTTAATAATTCAAAAGAGTGAATGTATTTAATCATTTTATTTGTATAAATTCAGTATACAAATAAGTATACAGTACACAATAAGTATATATTAAAACAAAAACAAAAATAAGTATATTAAATAAGTATATTAAATAAGTATATTAAAACAAAAATAAGTATATATTAAAACAAAACATTTAGAAACAATACTCCTTCATAACATGCTGTATACAGACTTCAAGCCCAACTTTCCAGTCCTCATTGTTGGTAGTGCAGTAACAATGCAAATGAAAATGCAGGAAAGGAAAGAACAGTCACAGAACTATAGATGTTGACTGAAGGGATCTCTGGAGATGTCCTGTCCAATAAGTTCAAAGTGGGACCACAAGCAGCAATAGTTCACGTCAGCAGTAGCCTGCCTAATTGCACCTTCAAAACTCTCAAAAGGTGTAAATTTCACAGTACTCTGGAAAACCTCTTCTAGCCACCTCCCAGTGAATAAGCTTTTCCTAACCTTCCCAAATGTAATTTTCTTTATTTACCATGAGTGCTTAGTGTCCATAAGTCACCAGCAGATTAAAGATATTTTGTAACTGATATAGTACTTATATTCAAGCAAGAGGGAACAAACAAACAAACAAAACAACAAAATGAGTACCTCAGAAGAAAGATGTTGAGTGTCAGCTGGATCATTCTCTGTAGTCCACTGCCACTCCTAGTGGTTCATTATCATTCTGCTTGCTCTCAGGCAACAGCTTGAAAGAAGCTGTGTGGTTTTATCTGATACATATGCGTCATCTATACTTGAATAAGGTATAAAGCTCAGCACTGGAAACACTTCCAACAGAGAGATGACAACTGATGCTGTGATTTTACTTAAAATAAATTAACTAATAGTTCACTACCACCAAATGCAAAATATAAAATTTCCTTTTCTTATTTCCCTCACTGTCCTTCAAGAACTGCTTCCCTGGTGACGTACTAGATTTTGCTGTTTTCTTTACTTTGTTCTAGTTATAGTTTCCTCAGTTCCTTTTCTGGATTAATACAAGATATTAATCCACAGGAAACCATTTGTGTTTTTTTTGTTGTTGTTGTTTATTTGTTTGTTTGTTTTCTTCTCTAGGTTTTTTTATGCTGGGGAACTGATTAAAATTATCTCAGGAAAAGATCCAAAGAATGGGAAAAAAAAAAGATATATTCAAGGTACAAAACTCTAAATACAGCATATAGGAAAATTATCTCCCAAATAAGAATGAAAGAAAAAGAAACTGAGTACAAAGTATAGTTTCCCCAAACAGTTTGAAGAAGAGTTGACTGAATTTAGCATGATCCTCCAAGAAAACATTTTTCTTGCTACATGTGACTTCTACAAGCAACCAGAGAGGCAAATGAACTGATGCATCATGCCATCAAAACAGGAGTCCTATATCCTTCTCTTCCTCCTCTTTCTCTGGCAGTGGAAGCTATGCCTCATTTCTTGCACATGCTTTGGCACTCATTTGACCTCTCAATGAACAGTTAAAACTCATTAAGCTAAGGATAAACTACTACCACTTTTAGTTTTTGTTGCCTTACTTTTCTACTGTTTTAGTGAGTGGAATCAGCTCATTGGGGATCAGAGAAGTGCAAGGGGGGAAGCCAGTAGTATGATCGAGTTGCTCTTTCAGTAGCAATGAACTGTAAGAATCAGCTCACCTTATCTCAAGTGATTTTGAAAAGTTAAGGTTTTCAGAAGGTCAGTTTTCACATCCAGCCACCATGCAAATAAAGCTTTCTTTTTTTTCACCCTCCTTTCTTCACCAAAGCTTTTAGAAACACTCGCAACTATTTTGTCTATTTTGAGTGTTGTGATTACAAACTTTAGTTGTACTTTATCTGAACACATCTTGAATGATCACAAGAAAAGCTAAGTGACATTCATTTTCATTTTCAGAAAGTGCAACCAGTCAGGAAACTAGCTCTGACGCATCCCTGTGAAGTTTCCTTGTATAACCTAGAATAAAGGAATGCATAAAAGACACTACAGTACTATGGCAAAGTGAAGTATTCTCAGTTATATTACTAAAAGTAGAAAGCATGACAGAGCAAACACAAAACCTCTAATACTGTAATAAAAACATTCGAAACATAATGAAAGTTTACTAACTGTAGTGTTAATTAATTTTCAGCTAACACTGAATTATTGTGTTTTTGTTATTTTTTGATAAACCTAGAAATGAACAGTGTTTTGTATCATCAGCTGATTGGCATCAAGTCCCTGGAAATTAATGAAAGCACATCAATTTGCAACAACATAAACCAGTGATTTTTTAAATTTTAATTTTAAAGCAGTGCATTCTGCAGGATCTTACCTGTGGGCCCTGACTAAACAGCAGGAGAAAGGAGACAACCGTGTTTGAAAGTGCCTTCTAATTAAGACAGTTCAGTGCTCCCCCTGTCTCTTTTTTTTTTCTAATCACCTTTTCCCCTGCAGTGTAGGTGTTAACTAAATTTTGAACTTGCTCTCCTAAGGTTATAGTAACAGAAGAATCTTAACTGACACGTACAGTACTTAAAACTCAAAAGTGAATAGGGCTAGAAAATAAGATAAAAGGACTAAAAGTCTCTTCAATCATGTGCTGTTTGACTTACAGTGCAAAAGGCATCATAGCATTTTTATTTGTATTATTTTTCTTACCATTTTTAATCTTTTAAGAGCATATTGACATCAGAGCAATTTCCTAACTATATTAATTCTGATTGTGTAATCTCTTCATCTACGAGGCTCCTGCAGCAGAGGTATAGCTAGGTAATTTCTCCATTAAGTTTGACTTAGGACATCCACATATACATGTAAATATTTATATTGGTGAGTATATGTAGATATATTTACCAATCTTGGCAAATCATGTGCAACACTTCAGAGAGGTTTTGAATGGATGTTAGGAAAATTTGTCCTTAGCCATCATTTAAAACTGTATATCTATGCATGATGCCACAGTTTACTCAATTTCTACTAAGCATACTACAAAGAATACTATGAACTTCAGCAGCAATATAAATTATAATGCTCATTTGCCAGCAATGCAGCAAATAAGGTTAAGAGGGAAAGAAACACAGAGAGAAAAAAAAATAATTTTAGAGTATTCTGTTACCATCTAGAGCACGCAATAATCTCCCCATGCAACATATTCCACAAGAGCAGAAAACACAACCACAACAAATAATAATAATAGCACAGAACTACTAAATGTGAACTTTTAATAGTTTAATTACAAGTATTACTGTTAAATTATATTGTCAATCTGGTAATAAAAATTGATGAAGAATTTATGCCTTTGTCAATAGAGCAGCAAAATCAACTGAGTTTCATCTGTTAATTTCTATTTACAGCCTTTAAAAGGTGCAGCCCATCCATATTTATTGTTTGTATTGTTTGTATTTATAATTAATTATAATTCAATAGTTAGAAAAAATAATGGGGAAAAAATAACACCATTTCTTGATGTTATTTAGTGTCTACATGTTATATGCAGTTTTGAATATTCTGAGAGTATGGCTCAGCTTTTAAATCCTTTAATGAATTAACATGGACCCTTTTTTGTTCTTTGTCATAATATCCAATATTTATTATTAAATAATATTCAGAATAATTTACTTTATATTCGATCTTACCTCAACCTCCTAATAGACTTTCCCTGCAGTGCTGGACATATGCTCATGATGTTCTAACGCAGTTGTGAAAATACGGTATTGCTGAACATGAACACAATGATTTATAATAAAACCTGTTATACTCACTGGAAAAGAACAGAGAATTATTATAAATGACTACTGATGCTTATAGTAGAAAGTGAAGAGATAGAAAAAGAAATGTTTTGCAGTGTTCCTTTTGTTTCTCAATGTGCTGAATCATAAAGAGATTAAACTACACTCTGTTAAACCATGCTATTTTAAAAAGAATTGTACAGGGATAGTAAGTTGTATGTTAGTAAAGTATAGGAATTCTAGTTTTAGCATCTGTATTCAGTCTCATTCCTAGAATTGAAACATCGCTTGTCAACTGATTGGGAAATCTGAATATGGATAGCACAGCCCTTCCTACAGCAGGATGTGCTGGGGTCAGTCATCATCTTGGGTATATACAACCTGAGGCATTACACTGCAGAAATACACGAAAATACAGTTATAAAAAATGAGATGACACTACAGAAAATCTTAACTCTGGTAGTACTAAACAGAAATATAGTGATAGAAAGTAAAAACAAAAGAATCTTAAGGGAGCAATAGAACCTGGTTGGATAAAGAGACTATTCAGCTTGTGATTTGTATAAGCTGCTGCTTTCAGGGGAACAACAGGGGAACTATGAAGATTAACACCATCTGGCAATGCATAATCCCTGCTCTGGACTGTGGACTGCCCTCGGCACCTCCCATGGGTGAGAAGGGAATTCCTGCCCGTGATTCTTCTGTGACTGAGAGAGCACCAAGGAATCATAATTTTGCAACACATCAATTAGTTCTGAACCCAGAGAATGCATAGAATAATATCTAGTGCTGTCTTATAGAGAATTAGGTAGAGAGATTAATCTAAGAGTGAGTAATAAGTGCTTATTACTTGTGGTCATAGCTGGAGTTCTTGAACTTTTACAGTACCACTTAAATTAGTGAATATTTAAAAGAATCCTTGACATAGCACCACGTTTTGGCAAAATTAGTGAGAAAGATGAAATTTTTTATGACTCATTAAAAATTTGTTATGAAAAAATCAAATGTACTGACTGTGCTTAATTTCACTGTGTGTAGAAAAACTTAAAACATTTCATACCAGTTTATTTTTGTATTTCAACCTCACAAGAATGTTTCATCATAGGAAATCCTGACTATCTTTGCTCTTCTTTTCCTCTTTGGGGCAAAAGTAGTAGTATCATTGATTGGACAATACACTTTATCAAAGATGGCAGCTTCTGTATTTATTTTTGTCTCCATTTTCAAAGGAACTGTATGCCAGTTTTTAAACATGAATATTTTAGTATACATCCAAAGTCCCCTATGTGTTGTTGTGACACTGACAGTCCAGGATAAAAGGGCTTGGAGAAAATGCTCATCAGCTTTACCATGAATATCATTGCTACATATATGTAAGTATATATATTGATAAGATACATTTTTTACAGCGTTCTAAAGCTTTTACAAATGGCTTTACTATGCAACTATATTTTAATGGCTGATATTTCAGCACATTCGTTTTCACATAAACTCCAGAGGACCCCAGAGTACAGCCATCTCAGACTTTGAAGCAAGTGACCTGCTATTGCATCTGTAGCAGTTGTGTGTGTGTACGCATATATATATATTCACACACACATACATATCCACAGACATTCTGAAGTAGGACATGAACATGAGAATATAGTAATTGTTAATAAATTGCATGCCCTCTAAAAGATCACCAGGAAAAGTGAAAAGATCAAAGGAAAAATGAGGATGTGCTAATTTATTTTTGAAGGTTAACTGGAGTAATTAACACTGAAAGATTCAATAATACTATATTTTTTATATCAACTCGCATAACCTTGAATTCTTAAGTGATATTTACAGCAATTTTATATTCAGTACAATTAAAAAAACATTCTACATTTGACAGCTATAATATTGTGTGTCCCATATTGCCTCCACTGCTTGCTCCTATGCTTTTGCTACTTTAGGCCCTAAACAGTGCTAGAAGGTGTGTGCATGTAAAAAAACATATAACTCATATCTATAAACATATAAAGATAGAGTTAAGTTATGTGCTGTTTTCTAGCTAGGCACCATATTCTGGTTGATTAAAAAAGCAATACCTGGTCAGATTCCCGATCTCCTTATGTCCTTTGGAAGAGTTATTGGGGGCAGATGGGGAACAGCCACCCCTACAAGTCTCATTTGTACATTAATTACAAGATATTCTCACTTAATTAATGTTCTTTCCCATCTGAGGCAAATTAAGATCCTGCTCATAGGAAGGCAAAACAACCCAGAACAATAGAATGAAACCTGGGAAGGCGCTTAGGATCTGAATTCAGCTTGGAACTGGCTGTGACCTGCGCAGGGTAGCTTGTAGTCTCCTCCTATGCCACAGGCACCTGAGCAGCTCCCACTGCCAAAATGCTGCCGTTTGTGCTCAAGAGAAGATGTGACACTTTGTACTCTCAAATGTCCTGCTTTGAATACGGTGGGTGTCTGTGGGGATGGCTGCCAGTACTGGTGCTGTGCGTATTTTGTTTGGATTGACACAAGTGTGTTCACTTGAAACTGTTAAAAACAGTTAAGCTATTAGCTTCACTGCCCGCATTCTAAAAAAGAAGGATGACCCTTATGCTTGACAGTTTAGCTAGAGATCCCATTTCTAGGGTTTTGTAAGAGGTCTTCTCGTGTATTTCCTTCCCCCATCTTGCTGCCACCCCGGCAAATAGTTAAGCATAATTTTAGAGAAACCTGCAGATTTATCTTTTCTTTTTTCATTTATTTCATAGTCTTTAGGTAGAGGAAATGATTTTTTTTTTCCCTCTATAAAAACAGATAAATACAGTGGACATATGTTGCAGAATGCTGCAAGGATCGGGGACATGGATTCTGTGTGAACAACCAAGCCCTTGGATTTTAGGCCCTTAGCGTAAGTAACTTAGGCTCTTAGCACAAGTTAGGCCCTCGGGACTTCTGTCCCGTGAGAAACTGCAGCACAATCCAAGATTAGGTAGGGAAGCAGTCCCGTGAGAAACTGCAGCACAATCCAAGATTAGG
>JAUBNY010000986.1:6249869-6275788 GCA_032275445.1 Crypturellus soui | reverse complement strand
TTGTTTGTAGACTACATTTTTTTTTGTGAAGCAAACACATCTCTATGTTTGTTTGACATAACCTACATCACTGAGATCTTAACGGCGTTTGATCTAATGGATAGGTGATATGCAATATATATTGCAGTAGCATCATTGGAAATTTTGTGCAATTGAGCTCAGTTCACTTCAGCATGTGAAAATCTAATTTATAGAGGTGGAGAGGAAACTAATCTGAGTGATTAGGCAGAGAATGCATAGGGATGGCAGAGGACTGCCAGTGATAGGCCCAGTTAGAATACCAAAAAAAACCAGCAAACAATCAAACAAACAAAAAACACTCTGAAAAAAATCAGTTATTATGATAGCTTATAAAAATAGAAACCATCTGTCTTTTATTAAAACAATTCCTGTCTGTGTATGTTTCAACACTTAGCAATTCATGCTATGATTAACTGCAGAGCTTAGAAGGAGGCTCAGTTTACCAGAAAAATGTAAATCTACTCCTTCAAACAACTTGCACTGGTAGAATTGTTTTAATGCTAAACACATTTCAGAACCACTCCAAGAATATGCTCTTTCTCATCCTTACAGAGGAGATCCTACCTGACAAACCTCCATTGAAAAACATTAAAACATATGTACATTTCTCAACGGTGTTCCATTTCATTAAATGAGTTTCAGGAAACCATATCTCCATTGCAAGTGACAGTATAAATGAGACACTGCTTTATTGCACTTGCTTATGTTTTCACCTCTTTAAGCACTACCCCAAACTTGCTCCATAACTGAGGAGATATAAGATCATCTTTTTTTTTTTTTTTTCCAAATAGGGAAGTGCTTTTACACCATTTTTAATAATAAAAACAAGCTCTGTAAAATGTATTGACTTTTAAATTGAAGTGTTTGATCCAAAAGACATTTTTAAACACGTAAAGAACAATAATAAATAGAGATGAAGCATAAAGGTGATTTCAGCCTTATGCATATTTTTCTTCTTTACTTAATGAACTGCTCAGTCCCTAGAAGGGATATTGATTTTGTTTTAAGAATTGTAGTCTCTTAGAGGAAAAAAAAAGTAAACTCAGTGTTTGGCTTGCTTTTAACAGAATAGAATGTGCTCACACAGTAACACATTTAGTATGCTTATGGAAGCATCACAAAAGCTAGCAGTATCAGCAGTCCAATTTCTGATTTGTGAAATCATTTTTCTTGGAATAACCATCATGTTTGCATTGCTGCTGTGCAGCAACTCTAATGCTCAGGTTCTTCGTTTCTACATTTTTATAAAGGTATTACTTAAAACTTATTACCGCTTTTTCAATGGATGTTACTTCAATCAGAACACAGAAAAATGAAAATTTAGTATAGTTATTGTTATTTTTATTTGTAATATCATTATGCTGACTTTCCAGAACTTTCAGAAAATAAAACTTTCAAATCCATTTTTAAGATTCATCAAATTCAAACTTTACATTTCACAATATATGGTAATCGCATATGAAAGTCAGAGCAATATGAAAGCTGTAAATGCTGAGGTGTGTGTGTGGACTCAGTTACAGGCTGGTTACTTTAAATAAGAGGAAGAACTCCTGACCCTTTCTCTAAATAGAAAACTAAAGAGATGAAAAAAAAATAGGTTTTAGTTTCATTCATTCTTTCTGTTGATTTCTATTTGTTTATTATTCTTCTGTTGTGGAAAACTCAGTTGTACAAGGCACCTCCAATTCAAAACATATTTGCTTTGAATAAACTCTGATATCAACTGAATGATCAGTTTTAATTGCATATTTTCCTCAACATATTGTTACATGTTACATCTAGCCAAATCAGTGACTTCCTGTGTTCTAATAGCATCCTGATAGAATCTTGGTTCTTATGATGACACTTTTTTTTTCTTTTTTTTATAAAAAGGAGAAATATCTTGAGCAAACAGGTGCTTTTCTCTTATGTATTGTGAATAGGTGCAGAAGGCTAGGTGTAGGTACAGAACGCTGAATCTACAATCTGCTGAAGTCAGACTGACATATTCTGTTGTCCTACAGCAGAGTGGGTATCCAGAGAGAATAAACAACTTCTTAGAGAATTAATTAACCTGAAAACAGATCTCTGACATCCAAGTATAACTTTATAAAAACAAACCATCTTTCATCTATATATGTAGAATTCAGAATATAAAATTTATTAAAAACAAAAAAGGGCAAAGCCAGAAAATATTTTTATTCAACAAATACGTGTTGAAAGTTCTTTTTTTAAATTTAAACAGATAATTATTCAATTCCAAAGAGGATTATTTTTTTTAAAGAGTACACATATGAAAATTAGGCTTCTAATGTGACACATATGCACATAAAGGCAGAGCTGAGTCTCCATCTTTAGTTCTGCAAGGGTTAATGAGAATCTGGCATCAATTTAAGTATTAATACCTAATCACGAAAGACACCTGAGGCCTAGTAACTAGCAGATGTTTTGTTGAATTGGAACCTTAATGGCTCGCCAATCAATAGAGTAACATAAGAGCATTTCTTCTGCAATTCCAATAGGAGCAGATGTGTTTAAGCTGAAAGGTAAGTGTGTAATAATTAGCTAATTCAGTGTGAATAGCAGCAATTATCAGTTCTAGGGATAGAGAACAAAAAAAAAAAAACGTTAATAAAAAGCATACATCATAAACATTATTCCAGAGTCAAATGTTGTTGCTCCTGATGAAAATACCTCTCTATTAAATACGTGGAAAGAATTGAATGATCTGTTTTCACACAGGGTTTTTTCCTGTTTCCTCAATGTCAACAATATTAATTAATCTGCATGGTAAACTTCGTAAATATGACTGTAATTCGTATGATGAAATCTATACCTTAGGTGCAGTCATGATGGATTTCAAGGTCATTTATAAAGTAGAATAACAGCATAGAGATGCAAAAAAAAAAAGATAATATTCCTTGCTATCAGGAATTCATTATTGATAGTTATTAGAATAGAAAGTTCTGATTGATATCAGGTGCAGGATATATATATGAATAGAAGCCTCTTCCCTAATTCCCATTTGTAATTTTACTCTAGTGGGCTGTTCACAAAGCTATGTTTATTACATTTAACAGATATTATGAAGTCTGATTAAAAAAAATCAAAGGAATGCATATCATTAGACAATGGTAAGTATAACTTAATATGCATTGTTCTTCAGATGGTTATCATAGAGGTGATGACTCAAGCTTAGTTTCATCAGTGACAAAGTGCATGTACAAATTATAAAATATGAGAAAATTAGAAAGAAATGCTGGAGGAGCAAATTGCACTAAATTGGAAGTTATAAAGTATAAAAAATTGATAATACATGTAGGAAAAAAATGTTGTCAGGTCTAAATGCTGTAAGTTTTTAAAATATGTACTATGAGTAACAGAAATAGGAGAATGTATAGGCTTATTACTGAAGAGAGATGATAAAAATTAATAATATTGTAAAAAGACAGATCACTTACTCTGGGAAAAAGCAATTGAATTTCTTTTGTGACATGAAGAGAATCAGCTAACATCAAGTTAAAGAGAAACTGAGAAAAATATTAAAACTACTCTACTAGGAAAGAAAAAATGGAGTATATTTCAAAATACAGAATATAAACTGGGAAAACTAAATTAGAATTTCATGTAAGGAAAATAGTGATAAATTGTACAAAGCTTTTAAGGAACTAAATATATTCTAAGTTCTGAAAGGCCAATAACCACAATAGAAAAGATAGATAAACAAAATAAATATTTTTTTTGCGATTTAGTATGATCTGTCATCTTATTACCAACAAAGCAGAACATATCAGATAATGATAAACAAGATATTCTAGATGCTAATGAGGATCTGTAGCAAAGGGAAAAAAATACATCCTTCAAACTCAAAAGATAAAATTTTAGGAGGCAACAAGTAATAGTAGATCCAGAGATTAGAAATAAGTGAAAATAATATGGGATGCTAACTTCTGTCTTACCAGTCTTGAAGTACAGAAAAAAAAATGAAGGTGATAGGAGCTATGGGACATATATGCATGTCATATCCATATGTTCCTCTAAGAAAGCACTAAGTCTAAGAAAGTCTAAGTCTAAGAAAGATTTTTGGAACCCTATCTCATCTCTTGGATAAACTACACTGAAGTGAATTCAAGTTATTTGGCTTAATGCAGGATTCATGTAATAAATGCAGTTATCACATAAGGTTCAAAAAAGGAAATGGAATGCTCTTGTATACTCAGTACTGACCCAGTCTTTACTATTATGATATTCTCTAGAGATCAGTTAAAGAAATGACTGGTTGACATAAAGTTATCACATTTATTCAGCTGCTCAGTTACTGTGTTTAAAGTTGTGAAATCTGAAAAGTTTCAGAAACATGTTAACACTATAGAAGGGTGTCTTAGAAAACATAAAAATCTCATACCCCTTTCTCTTTACAGTTTTCAAAATCCAATTTTATTTATTTATTAATTTATTAAGTGTAAAAAAAAAGATAACATCTAAACATTCCATCTACTGGATAAGACCTCTTCAAAATGAACATAAACTTTGAAGCAATGTGTTAAATTAAATTTAAGAGATACAGGGAAGACAAGAACAAATTCAGAAACACAAGTAATTGAGAGAGTATTTAATTTTATGAATTGTCTTTAAAGAAAGAATATACCTCTTTAGTCTTTGCAACATTGCAGCATTAGACAAGTAAACATTAATCTCTAAAAGGAAACAAAAAGTATTAATTTCACAGAATACATTAGAGTGTAATCTAAGGGAACTAAGAGAGTAATCTGTAAAACCCCAGAGAAATTCTTAATAAGAAGTTCTTAATAAAGAAAAATGCAGAGTGCCATTTGGATAAGAAATTAAAATACTATAATTTATTGGTGAATGAAAAAACTTGCTTTTCTACATTCTTTCTGATTTCTCCAGATTTCTCTGTGATTCACAGAAAGTCGTGAGTCATAGTAGGTTTTCTACTGAAAACATACATCCAGGTAGTTTGGCTCAAGATGTATCTGTTCATGGAATTGTTGTGGGCAGGAAGGGGAAGATTTTAGATGTGCAAAAAAACCTAGTACTCAAATTAACTCTAAGGCTAAAAAGAGGCTAAAATGTAAAACTCAGGTTTTCCTTTTGCACTTATCGCCTTATGACAGTATATCTCAAACTCAGTGAAGATTGAGGATTATGAAGCCCTGATAAGATTAGTTCTTGTAGAACAAATAAATAAATAAAATATTGTGATATGTTCTGCATTAATGGATACAATGAGGGGTCAAGTTATATTTTTTTCCAACAAAATGGGAAAATGCTGAACAAATCAAAAAATCAGAAAATAAAATTTAAACATTCTTATAAGCAAAAATGGAAGTATGGCACTTCATCTAAATAGAAAGACATTGCTAAGACATTATTAAACGAGCTACAAAAAATTCTCAGCTAAAACCGGTAAACATGGATTCAGAAATTCTGATTTTATTTATTACCTTAGTGTGCAAAATATTCTCAAATATTTGCAGTTTAAATGGATATGACTGTACTTAGTAATCCTCATTATGTAAGTCCTAATTATGCAATCTTTATAGAATGTCACAGAATCACAAAATGGTTGAGGTTGGAAGGGATCTTTGGAGATCATCTAGTCCAACCTCCATGCCCAAGCAGGGACACCCAGAGCATATGACACAAGGTCATATCCTGGTGAGTTTGGAAGATCTCCAGAGAAGCAGACTCCACAACCTCTCTGAGCACCTCTTCCAGGGCTCTGTCACCTTCCCAGTTAAGTTGTTCCTCCTCAATATCTTTAGAAGCTGTTTAGCATGATCCCAAATGTAGTTCTTAGTGCAAGAGAATGTTTATCTTATACACCCCTGTGAAGAGCAACTAGTTTTTACCTAGTTACATATATTCAGTGATGTGTCTTGATAAAGATTTCATAAGAAAATGGATTTTTCTCATGCCTCAATAATATTTTTGCCTCACTTGAAGAACTAAATAGTACAATTGAGAAATATATAGATTTAATTTGTTTACAATTGCACTAAATTCTGTAAGTTAGAATGTTTTGATATTATAATTTCAAAAGAAATGAATATTTTGCATGTCTTGGAAGGAATTCCATATTCTGAAAAATCACAGAAGTTTTGTTGCCTTTCTGTCTTATCTGCTATATATCTTTTTCTTATTTTAATAGCACTATTAACTATCCAATAAACTATAATGTTTTTAAGAGCTTTTTTACAAACAGTCTTAGAATGTTAATCATTTTCTTCAAAATTTATCATCCGTTTATTCAGTTATAAGTCAGGTTTGAAGTGCCTCATAAGACAGTAGTACATTATTTAATACAAGGCACAACTTGTTCTTCATGTCTTTAAATTCAGTGTCCTTGGTAGCATATATGTCAGTGAAGACTAAGTACGTGCTTCATTATAGAAAGAAAAGTTATCTTATACTAGCTGACTAGAAGTTCAGATTAGGCTTTTTACTAAACAATTTACTCCATTTTGTATTTTAAAGCTTTACTTACACTGTTTCAAAATACCATGGTGATTTACATAGTAAGTGCCTTACTATGTCTAACAGTTTTAAGAATGACATTCAGTCCAGTCTATCAGTCTTGAGGAGAAGTCAAGGAGGTCAAGAAGACACTTTGCTTAGAAAATTGTTTCTACTAGCAGTTACAATGGCATTAGTGCTTCATTCTAGAACCACCACTGAACATCATTTTTTGCTGCTTTGTAGAGAAAGCAAGTACAATATAGTAGTTACAATAAAAATTGTCAAGAATATTGCAGTGATTTATGCCTGTGAAGAATATTTTAGCCTTCCTTCATAAAGATCTTAAAATGAATGCCTTTTGTTCAGGAAATGCTCTACTAACTGTCGTTGTTCACTTTGCAAATCCTGTTGACTCCACTGTAATAATTTGTATCCTAAAAATCTTTCAAGGCTTTCCCTCCTTGACCTTCATTGTCCTTCCTTGGCCTGGATTAACGTGATACCCTAGAAACACTTCTTTCATGCATGCCAAATGTGCAATGACATACATCTTAATAATTTATTCTATGCAATACTCACTTTTACAGTATTGCCTTCGCAAAATGTGTCAGAACTGGTATAATTTAATCATCAGTAATACTGGCTCTCTAACACTTAGCAGAACATATTGAAATTATTAAAAAAGATTATGCTTATTCAGCTTCTGTCTTCTATCAAGTGTGCAGACTATCATAAGAGAATGTAAATGACTTAATTAAAAAAGTTTTACATTAATGATTTTTAAGAATGACTTTTTGTTTCCGAAAAAATAAAGGAGAACAGGTGAATATTTGCTCAGAATATTGATTATAAAATTAGGCCATAGAATCTCTGTCATACAGGAATAATTTTGGCATTGGTAATAGGTATCAACTTAAAATGTTTGCTAACAGAATTAATTTAATACCTAGTTTTAGAAACACCTATTTCTAGGCACATCTGCAGAAGTGTTTGAATTGCGTTGACATTCAGTGTACTGAATTTGTTGTGTAACAGAAGGCTAAAATGTCAAAGAATAACAATACATTTTCTTTGAATCTGAAGCAATAACAAGCAAAACAACTAGGTACTGAAATTCAAGATGCAGAAAGAGGACTAAAGATGTTATTGCTTGAAAATGTGATATATTATGTTCTTGTCAAAAGCTAGACTTTTCTTAAAGAGTATGTTCTGAGAATAATATTTTTTAAATTGTCTTTGAAATGAGTTTGATTAAAAGTACTTATTAATATATTCTGGTTTTGAATATGATTCTATATCATAACTTTGGTATATGTATCATGCATGTTCTCTTGCTCTTTTTATAAATGCATGGCACTAATCCTACAGTACAAAGAGTTATGCCACAAAAAATGAGACTAACTAGAATTATGAATATCCTTGATTTTTAGTTCTTTGCACTAAATTTATTTTCTTCTTAAAAAAAAAAGATTTATAACATTTCATGAGATATCAGGATGTGAGATTAATGCTTTGTATTTTGTAGAAGTCTATTTTTTTAACTTAAAGAGGTAGGAGAGTACTTAACTGCCTGTTTAGATTTCCATTTTCCAAAGCATTTGCTATGATGTACTTAATACTGTCTGCAATTTTTTTAGAAGGTGAAAGAATAAAATCAGGTGCAATATAAAACTTTCTTCCATAAAATTAGACAGTATTGTTATATAGGAAAGATATATTATCTATGGCATAACACTACAAAAATGGTAGAGTAATTATTCACTAATTGTTTCTTCCTTCTCAATATATGTTCACCAGAATATATTCATGAAATACAGTAATTTTAGGAACATTTATAGAAGAAAACTAAAGCCTAGATAGCTAGGCAGCCTGAAAAAATATGAATCCAGGAGTGAATTTCAGTGTTGATTTTATAAAAGTGCTTTTATTTTTAATAATTTAAATTATTTTGTTTTTATAATAACGATCACTTTGCTATTATAACTAATGCAACCATCTTTAAAATATATCACTCAGCCTGACAGCCTGGAAGAACAGTATTTCTCTTGATCAGTCCTAACCTCTGCTCCCCATCTGAAAAGTAGGACTCATCCATCCTTAGATAGAGTTCAATCATCTATGATTTTTTTTATCATCAAATAGGGAAGGAGAGACTTTATATGCAAATCATTTTTCCTATCTTAGGTCGTTATTTCAATACAGAGTGAATTGCACACTGCATATGCCTATTTCTGTCTACTGTCTCCATTACCTGAATTGCACACTGCATATGCCTATTTCTGTCTACTGTCTCCATTACCTAAAGTTAGGATACTATGATTAACTGAAATAAATCTCAAGTGACTTACTAACAACACAAGAGGTCTGTGACTGAGCCCAAGAATATTGCAATGATTGAGACTTTGTCTTTAACCCTAGCTGAGGGTCTTATCCTTAGAACATTCTCCATACACAACAGAGGATTATATACAAATGAAATTAAAAAGTATTAGAAAGACATAAAACACACAAGAACTATCATCTGAGATAAGTCACTCTGATAGTAACATGATTGAGAAGGAGGCAAGTATTTATCCACATAAGTCATTAATTAAGAACTTGAATGAAAACAAAATAACATCATCATTAGGTGCTATTTTTGCTCACTAGATACCAATGTGAGCAATTAAGTCTGAATTTTATTGTGCAAATGTCACTGGAAGAGAAGAATTTTTAACTATTTGAAAATATGTTCTTCAAAATAAAGGAAGCCGTTTCAGCTTAATCACTTCTGGCGAATTTTGCAAAAAAGATTGGACTGTAAGTATATGATTTTTCATAAAGTGGACAGAAAAATATTCCCCAGAGGTCCTGTAGAGGAGTCTCAACCTCAAAAACCAGCATCTGAAAGCCTAGTTGTCTGTCAGTTGTAGCACACCTTTCAAAAAGCATACATGCATAAGCATTTCTTATACATTATGGAATGTATGGGGTATTAAATACCATGAAATTCTGCCGGTCATAAAACATCAAATGCCCTGTGCATAAGCATTTTGTTCTCTGGTGTTTTCTTATTCACTCTGAGGATAGTCTTACTGTTTGGAGAGTAACTAGATCTTGGACTTTTCCATCAGAAAAAGCATTCGGAACTAGCATCACCCATGAGACAGAAGCTACCAGAGGCATTTTCAGCATATCATCTTTTTCTTTGTACCCTCACTTTTGACTTATATTTGCCTTACCTTATTTGTATTTATCCTTATTCTGTTGCTACTCCTTTCAAGGAGTAGACTATCCTTAGACTTTCCAAGTGTCCACACTGAATCAATTCAGATTTGTGCCTGTCACTCTTTCTTACTATAAAAGTGAAGCATTTGGCACATCATTTGTTAAGGAAGTAGATTTTACATTGTGATCACACTATATTTTTATCTTGAGAGACCTGAAAACTCAATATTGATGTAAATTCCACATAGTATATGTATTTTACGTCAATTAGACAGACACTGTCAAAATATTTACCATTGCTTAAGACTTTCATGTATGGCCATGTGTCATGAATACGCAGATTTATTATTGCAAAATATAATATGCATTTCTGTGTATATATGCACTCACACAAACAAATATTTGTTATATAGAGTGATTAACAATATATATGGTTTACAGAATAAATTTATTTCCTAGCATAAAAGCGTGCTAAACCCACGTCTGCCTTCCCAAGTCTTTGAATCTACTTTAAATCAAATAATCTGAAATAATACTTAAGAAAAAAGACATGAGGACTGAATTTTCTTAAGAAAATATATTAATACCAATAGTTATTTAGTAAAGGGATCATGTACTGTGTTTGCTAATTTTATCTACAGAAACCACTGAATGATAAACACTGAAGATTTTGGGATGAACAGTTTGTACATCAGAGAAGATGGATATTATTCAGTAACTGCTTTCCTATCATGTAGCTATTGCTATGATTCTGGAACTGTTCAATTAAAACAAAACTAAAGCAATGCTGTTGCATAATAATGTTGTGTATTGGGGCAGCTAGACAAATCTGTGGGTTGGGGTTGCTGAGAGTAAAGGTTCTGTATGTTATCCTGTATAATTATCTAATGAATAGATTCCTTTTTAACAAATATATAGTAGTTAATGTTATTTTAGTTATCTTTTTAAAAAATGTGATTTTAATTTGTTTCAGCTATGAGAAGAACTTATATTTGCAATTGTTGCTTAAAAGAAGAAATGTGGAAAGTGTATATAATCAGAATTCTTATATGATCAACTGCATTTTTAAAAGATATATTGCATGATGATAATATATTTTTATGGCAATAGTGAAAACTGAAATAACTTTTGATTTGTTTAAATATCACTGAGATGTCCAACACAATTGAAATTACAAAGTAGATAATATTCAAGTAGCTACATCTGTAATGAATTATGTCAAAATATCTAACAAAGTAGTTTTTGTAACAAACAGAACTGAAGTTCATTTTATTTGACATTTTGTTTGGAAAAAAATGCTTATTTTTTTAAATGTCTAGAAACCAATTATCTATCACCATAGGAAAGATTATTAGTTTGTGAGCTCTTCATTTGGATTTCTTATTGGGCATAAGAGATAGCATATGACTACATTCCTCCTGGGGCAGCCAGGATGGAGATCATGAATCCTGCTTGTATTATTTCTAGTCTTTCTGTGCAAACAGATTATGCTCTCTGATAGTCAGGGATAGCACTTTCCTCTTATACAAAGTTAAAGTTTAGTGTAGTGTTCATCTGTTTAATTCCTGAGTTGCAATGGTTCTTCTGTTCTTCTGTTTGGCATAAATATATGGTGCTATGCTTACAGTCAATATTTTCCTTACAGCTGCATTCATTTTTGATAGTAACACATGTCAGTTTAAACAGACATCCTGAAAATGGCATATTTAAGTTCTTCACTGTAAATTTACAGAAGCTGATGAATTTGCCCTGTAAGAATATAATATGTACTGTTTTAGGTAAACAGCCTACAGGTTAAATTAGAATTGACAGACCAAATGCTTTTTTTTTTTTTTTTTTTTCTGATTGTAAACCATTAAGCCTTCATCTAGCCATTTTGTAACAAACTGTCCTCATTATAAAGAAAATCAGTGAATGCTTTTATTTCTCTTGAAGAAAATGAAATTAAAATGAAATAATTCATCTTCTTCTGTGGAAACTGCTTGAAAGATGTAAAATGTGCTTAAATAGGCCTTAGAGTATACTAAACAACAATCTAAGCAATCTAATTTGTATTCTCAGAAGACAATCTAAAAGGTCATGCTGGTTCTTCCTTGCATTAAAATAGTAACTTTGCAGGTTAGTGTAATTTAGAATTGCCAGTATTTTGTTGTTGTAGTGGTGGTTTTTACTGTTGCTGAAAGAAAAGCCTTCCAGCATAGTTTTTGGACAAAAGAACAATCTCTTACATTATTGATCTGATAGCTAATCTTGACTCATAGCTGCTCATCTTGTTAAATTGACAACATAGAAATATATTGCACAGTGTAGAACTAAATCACACTTTCTTTTTTTGTTTAGTTGCTTTTTATTTTTACAGCATATTGCATTGAGACTAGGAAATGATTAGGGCAGAAGTTATCTGTAATGTAATAAAAATATTGCTACTGAGCAATAGAATATTGAATTGCAATAGCCAACCAGGGCCAGGCTGGCCATCCAAGAACCAGGGCCAGGCTGGCCATCCAAGAACCTGCAAAGGAGCGCAGAATGCATAATCAAATTGATCCTTATAATAGCTCTTTTAGTTTGATCATGTGTATATGTTTGTATGTGTACATATCTGTGTGTGTGGGTATGCATGCAGTATTTATATGCAGACATGCACACACAAACACATATAGATATATTTCTAGGTTTATCTTTGGCTTACAAATTCCCGATTTAAATAAATCTGAAAAGAGAGGAAGGTTACTTAAGGTCATGCAGTGGTTCAGTGGAAGTCAAAAAGGGATCCCCAGTCCGTCAGTTGCTAACACTGTGACCAGTGAAGCTAGACATGAATATCTCTGTAGCAGCACTGGGGGAGGATGCAGCTGTGAAACATTAAGTGAAAGGACTGAAAAAAGTTATACAACTTAAAAACTTTTTCAACTCCCCTTTCCAAAATCACCGGAGCCAGAAATGAATTTAAAAATGCTGGTGAACAGCTGTTGTGGTGAGGGATGTGTTGAAGGAGCTGTCAGACAGCTAAAGGAGGGGGAATAAAGTAAACAGGGTTTTTTTTCCTTTATTGTACTCCCAATGGTACCACAGCCAGAGTAGGCAAGGAGGATAAAATTAAAAATTAAAAGCAGTTACTGTAAGATCATAACTATTTTAGTTACATGTGATTTTTATCTGAAGGAGTCTTTGTCCTTTTATATATTTCTCTTTTATAAGAACAAATATTTCTCAAGTGACTCAAGTGCTTTGTCTTATGGTCCATCCCATTAATTTAGATCTACTGTAAATGTTTTTTTGGCCGTTCTTGTTTGGCCAAGTAAAAAGAGACTTTAATAGTGTGGGGGATCAGACGGAAAATGATGAAGGAGCAGTGAAAGTGAAGTAAATCGGTTTTGGTATGGCCTGTCATGAGAGATAAATCAGGATTCTTTCTCCTTCATTCACATTTTTCTCCTTTAAAAATGCTTTCTATGTAATAGAAGAAAAAACTTCATTGACTCCTTTTCTGGTTTCCACAGAGTTATGGTACATTACGCTTCAATAACTGGTGAGCATTATAAACTTTATGTGAATGTTTTTAATTGCATAAGCTAGTGACTCTTGCAGGAGAAAACAGGCATTCCAACACTTCAGCTGCTGCTGTGCATTTTGAATTACACTATGTAAATAAGTGCATTCAGCTATGTTCACAAATACTGTGTTATAAAGGACACAACAGTAAAAGCAAACCTACCCTTCTTATTGGGCCCTTCACAACTAGATTAGGTAAGCTAAGACTTACCATGTGTAGAGAAATGGTTTCACAAAAATACATGAAAAAGAAGAAAAAGCCACAGGCTTTCAGACAGTAAATACTTGCCCATTTGAATAATTTTGCCAATATGAAAAAAAAAAAAAAAGTGCAAATTGTTAAAACATTGACCTTGCACTGGTTTTGATTCATTGGTGTTCAAGGCCAGTAAGGACCATCAAATGAAATAGTGACCTATATTTCACAAGCCATTACATTCCTCCAAGGAATGTAACCCAGGAATTAGCCCGGTAACTTCATTTTGATTAATTGCCTTCATATTTATTTCTGTTTAATTTTTCTGAGGTCAGTTTCCATACTTTCACTTTATCATATATTTCTGTGGTGCTCTACATATTCTCCTTTAAAATAGACTTTTCAGTTAGCCATTTCATCCTTTTTCTGCTATAGGAATCTCACTGTCTGTCATTATTCACATAAATACAGAATAAAGAGATCTGTCTAAAAATTTTGAGGATATATAGGATAAAATACATTTATATATGTATATACGTTATACATTATACATTTATATGCATTATATACATGTATATACATTATACATATATATGTATATATGTTATACATTTAATTTTATGTCCACATAATGTCTGTCTTGTCATGTTTTCACTTTGTGAAGTTCAGACTTAAGTCAGTGTACATTATCTGTCATGTGATAAAGCAAAAAACACTGCTCAGGCAAATAAGACCCTAACTAAATCCGTTTAGCTTCAGCTGACTGTATGTATTAAGCCGCTATGAGCTGGAAAGCAAAGGAGCAATAAACAACTTCCTTATGTAATGATTGCTATCTTCACACTTTCTTTTTAACACATTTGGGATAGAAGACCAGAGGGTGATAGAAATCCAAGTGACAATGATGACAGCTTGCTTATTTACCTTAGATGTAAAGAGAGTCAAAGATATTGCCCTGGACTGTGATTTTTGAGGCCATTGGTGGCTAACTCTAGCAATCAAATATAGAAAGTCATACATAGTGCACACATCAGTGCAACACCATGAGCTGTGAGATGGCATGGAAGTTTCTGGTGGAAGCACTGCAGGGAAAAGCTACATTCCCTGTTAGCACCTGACACTGAGGGACCATGCTGCCAGGCAAGCCCCTTAGTGAGGGCACAGGCTCCAAACGGTGTGGCAGCACCAGCTGAATGAGCACATTTTGGTATTATGGTGCAGCAGAAAGCACTACCCACCTACTCAACCTTCCCTGCTTGGTAAAATGAATTTTAGATTACATGTCACAGCATGCTGTGGTTCTGCTTTGGTGGCCATCCTGCCCAGTCTCCCATCTAATATACACTCAATTGATGAAATAGTACCTGAGATATACATTTTCCAAGTCACCACAGATACACATATCCAAAAAATATGAGAAAAAATGTAGGTGAAACATCAGAATTTCTTCTTTATCTGCAGATCTGAATTGCAGTGAAAGCTCTTGATATTCATTTTGCCTATCCTTTGCTATGAGATAGAGAGGGAGAACTTTATTACTATAGTGATCTTGTTGTTATCTACAACTGTGAAGATCTTTTAGCCAAAAGCAAACACTATCAATTTCCAGGCATATTTTCTTCCAGAGTGGATGGTTTTTGCCTAGAACCAAAACCTAGAGAACATTTGCACACCTTTCTTACACAATTCCCCACTTTTATGAAAATCCATAACAAACACAAAAATGATGAGCTGTTTCTAGAACTTTACAGTAGATATGTTTTCCATTAAAAAAATTTATTGAATATCTCAAAGCTATTTAAACAACATCCTGAATGGAAGATCATTCAACATCATTAGTCTCAAAATGTTTCTATTTTTCCATCTAGAATTTTCTGTCACTTAACCATGGTTTGAAATGTGAAGCTTGAAACAAAAATCAAATCTTGATTTTGAGTTCAATGGAAAATTGTACTTAGCTCCAAGGAAATCTTTTTTTTTTTTTTTCTAGGTGGATATGTGTTATACATTGCTTTTTTTCACTGCTATTTTACTCTCAAAGAATAATATGATTCTATTGCTAACCTGCTACCCTCCTGAGTGTGATTAGAAGTCTCATTCTTATCCATTTTTGTGTTGCATTAGTCCTAAATGTATGTTCAGGTAAGATTTTGCAGAATGCTCGCTGAGGTATCCAACAGGAATAATTAAAGACATTTTGTTAGAGGCTAAGAATATTGTCTATTGCTTTGTTTCAGATTTTTTTTTTTCATTTTTTTTCCTCATTTTAACTTCATAGCCTCTGGTGATTGATGTTCAGTTGGCTCCTGCTTTCTTCTTATTTTAAAACCAGCTGAACAAGTCAGAGAGAAAGAAAATTTGTGATATGTACTTTAAAAGACTACTCTACATCTGTCAGAAATGTTTCTTAAGGAAGTATGGAGTCACAAGAAAAGCTGAAAATCATAACACAGTTCAATAAATCAAATATAGTGTGAATTAAATGTTTAATTCAGACAGAATTTTGTCTTGAAGTTTGGTCTTTGTCAGTACTTAAATATAGCAATACTGATCTTCTGACTTAGTTGAAAAGCACCCGCTTACTGACCTCCTCCTCTCCATCAAATCCATAGTGGACAAGAATAAGCAAAAACAAAAGATGAACATTTTGAAGATTGCATATAGCTTCTGTTAATAGTAAGGTACTAATTAGACAGTCTATGCTCCTCAAAAGCAACCTTTGAATTACTCTTTCCAATCTCTTTTTTTCCTGATTTTTGGGTATGAATTAACCAAGAATATGAGTATCTCTTTTACTGCAGTATTTAGGGACTTGATCTACTTCTTCTAGTGATAATGATAAAATTTTCATTTATTCTATTACAAAGAACCATTTTAGCCTGTATTATTTGTAATTCAATTGTCAGTCAATGTTGTACTCCTCATA
This sequence comes from Crypturellus soui, assembly GCA_032275445.1. NCBI lineage: Eukaryota > Metazoa > Chordata > Aves > Tinamiformes > Tinamidae > Crypturellus > Crypturellus soui. The sequence continues at coordinate 6,259,421 of JAUBNY010000986.1, read as the reverse complement.
TAGAGGCCCCATAGAAACACGTATTATGTAACAGATATTTTGTGTATCCTGCATAACAGCAATGTGTGCTTCAGAATAAACTATTCAGAAGCCTACTGCATTATAATTGCAGCTCCCTTGGGAGCTATTTAATCGAAATAGTTCTGTTTACATGCACAGCAAGAGGAAACAAAAAGCAAACAAACAAAAAACTCTGAAGAGACTCAAGGAGACAAAGCACTAGGAATTTTTTCTTCCAAGAGGAAAGGAAGGAGATAATTGCATCTTCTTGTTAATATACTGTTTCTACTAACAGGGATGGTAAATCATAGAAAAAGACTGCCAATTAGAATTATGTGAGAATAATAAAATAATCCTTTGCACCATTTCTAATAAATTCATCGTTTGTGTTTCACAAGTTTCTATAAGAGGTATCAAAGAGTTTCATTAAGTAAAATCATGGTCGTTGTTAAACAACAGTAATTTGTTGATAGTCCTTGACTGTGACTATTCAGGATTAAATTTATTTCCACATGGACAAAGGTTACTATGTGAGAAGAATCTTTATGCTCTTTACCTACAATATTTTTTGTTGCAGACTCACAGATTAGCAGGCAGTGCACAGAAATCTATATCTCTAAGCCAATCCCAATTTTCAGTCCTCACAAAAATAATTAAAAAAAGACTATTCTGAAAGGAGCTGTAAAAAGTTAGAATCTCTGCAAAATTATAAAAAACATTTCTTCTATCCATACAAAATTAGTATGTTAGCATTTGATGTAATATTGGATTATTTTTATGACATCTAAGATCAATGTGAGACTACACGTTTTGGGCTTAATTTTAAAAGTCCTCCTACAACATTTGAACCTGTTTTTAGTGGTGCACCTACTTTACCTAGTGACAAATTAAAAGTCGAAAGGGAAGCCAAATAAATATGTCATCAGGATTTAAACAATATTTCTACAGAAGAATGGTTGATCTTTTTAAACATCATTTTTTGCCATTTAGCCAGACGAACCTTTCATGAGTGCACTGGAGTTTGAGAAGGTAACATCATCTAAATCACACTTTTAGGTGACTTACACTGAACTAGAAAGTAATTGAGAGTCTTGGTGAGCACTTTATAGGAATAACGTGAGTTTGTGAAGATTATCCTTTTTACATTCTACTATCTGTCAGGTTTTCCTCTCATAGTCTAAATTCTCTGGCAAATGCATAAACTAGGACTTACCTAAAGGTAGCATAGTCAGCAGGAGCTTGATACCTGGAACTGAGACAAAGGTTACTGTGTGCTTTGTTCTCATGATTTTTCCTAGCACTTCTTGTAGACAAGTTTCAAGGTTATATGAGAGATCTGCATGAAGTTGTTTAAACAGTTAAGGCCTTAGCATCAAAATGCTGAGCAGGAAAATTTGACATTAACAAGTATAATCACCACAGTAACTTACAGATAGAAAGAATAGCTCAAGCAATGTAAGACAGTACAGAGTTTCCATCTGTAATTCAGTATGGGAGTGAGGGATGGTTTGGTGGCCCAATTCTCCCAGCTGCCATAGCTCTTTCCCATGATATCACATTGAAGAAATTTGTCTTAAATGGCCTAAATTTGTCTTAATTCATTTGTGGCATTTCATCATTACATTGACAGAGATAATAATCTTTCTGCAAACACTTTGGCCTTTCGAAGGATGAGCAAGCTGAATTTCAAAATTTTAAATCATTTCATATCCTTGATCCAACAGGTTTAAATGGTGCTGTCTTAGGCATTACTAAGGCAATTTAATCTTTTGAGTACTATTGAATAATGTAATTATAGATGCACGTTGTAAAATACAGTAATCAGTCTGTAATGTAACTTCTTTGATTGAAAAAAATGTTTTGTTTCATGCATGTAACTAATATAAAGTCAGTGATAAAAACAGAGATAAGTAATTAATGTTTTTAGCTTATTTTTAGCTTTATTTTTAACTTATCATTAATGTCTCACTCTGCTACCTTTCCTGTGGCTGAAAACTTCTTTCTTCTCAACAGGATTAAAAATATCTCTTCAGACATCATTGCTTTTTGCAGCTCTATGTGCTTTGTTCGTTTAAGTTAAGGTTGGTAAAAATTGTACTTCTAAATCATCTGAAATCACTTCATCTCTACAATCAGTCTAGTCACTATGTGATTAACTGTGCAAAAGTCCAGCCAAGAAAAATTATTATAGTATTTAAGAGTCTGGCATTGGATATTTAGGGAAGGGAAGACTATATCTGTATAAATGTTTGCTTTCAGGATGAATTCTAATCTGCTTATTTACACTGAGGGGGAATAGTCCAGTGTACACCATGTTTGATTTTGATCCTCCATAAATCAGTTATATTGCTGCATGCAAGTTTGCTACATTTCTTGAAATAAAAATGCAATAATAATTTTACACTTTAATAATTCTATTTTGCCTTGTGTCCATATCATCAAAAAAAAAGAATAAATTTGCTGGCATCCTGTAGTTACTGCCTTTAAAATAATTATTTTGGTTTCTTCCTCTCTTCCTGTGAATGTTGTACTCGTTTAAAGATGGTTTAAAATATTCTATGAAAAAAAAAGGAAAGAGAAAAACTGACTGTATGTTACATGCAATTTGGATCTCAGAGCTTTATTATGCATACCTTCTCTGTTAGGTGTAATCTTCTATGAACATGAATGTTTCCATAGAGGTCCAGTGGAGTGCAGTGCTGCAGTTTGAACTTTTCCTCTTTCCAAGGTAAAAGTCTTCTATATAAATTACCATGATACATGCCAAAAAATATTCTGGAAGCACTTAACTTTTAAGTTGGGTTGATCTAATTATTTAAGAATATTATTTTACATTTTTAGAGAAACTTCCTGATCTTCAAAATTGATGTTTATGCCATGAAATTGTGAGGAAGTTTATTAACCTGCATTTAATAACAGACTACAAAAGACTTGTTCCATTTGTATAAACAAATATTGCCTTATTAAATCCAAAAATATACCTTTCCACAAGTTCTTTAGCATGGTATTGCATATTTTTGTTTTCTGGATTGCAGACTGGGTGGTTGGACCTCTCTAAGAACCAAAAGAATACAGTACCAATTTGATATTATATAAAAGAGTGCATAAACAGATGATAGATACTTCAGAAAATTGAGGTTAATTTCTGTCTATCTGTTTGATGTGCCTTCCTGCCCTGTATTCCTTCCTACATAGCTGATTTGGCAGTTTCTCAGAATTATATCTTGAATCTCTGCATAACCAAGAGACTGGATGTCTTTAATTTAGGCCAGGTATATTTGCAGTCAAATGTAATTTGATCTTGTGATAGTTGGAATAATGGAAGCCATCAAATAAAGCAGGAACCACCATATAACAGCCTAAGCAGAAGCTAAGGCAAGTGACCATCAGGTTTTCTTGGTGACTAATTGCAAATGCAGATATTATTTACAGATGTCTGAGAACATGTGAATAAAGCTGGAAAGTAGCATAATAATCAGTCCTGAGAGGAAATCAAGAATGTGAGGAAAACTGTTTGATTTTTTTAACCTTAACACACTCCCCTCTTTCTCTCCTGCCTACCTCCCCAATAATGTTGTACTGAGGTAGATGCTTCTTAGGAGAGAGGGTCATCTTGTCACTCCTTGACATCTCCTAAGAGAGAGTGGAAGGTTTAATCGGAAGGTTTTCCTTTCTTTAATCCTTCCTTCCTTTAACTGCAAGGTTTTTCCAGGCTCAGCATAGAATGTCCTGCCTAAACAAGGGAAATAGGACATAACACTGAATGTTGCCCCAAAAAATATCATAGCCATGTGTGGGCCCTTACCAAGCTGGATAAGGGAAACATTTTAGTCTGCACTCCAGAAAGTTTGATTCATTGTTCATGTTCCTGGACTGTTTTACCATTTGTAATTGCATACTCTCTTTCCCATGCTTCTGAAGTTCAAAATTCTTTATCTTTCTCCATTCCATTCTGCAGTGGAAAAATGCTAAAAGAGCATCAGAAAAGGGGTGCTAAGTGTCTGTCTAAAATGGAAAATTTGGAAACTATGAGAGAAGAAATTGCATGAGTTCATACTAAAATTTTTCTATCTACTGTTGTCAATCCCTATCTTTTTGTCTCAGAACTGACACACCTCATCAATAATGAAATAATAAATAATCATCGATAATAGATAATAGCCCATTGAAAACCAAGTTATTATATAAGAGAAGACAAGTAAAGGTGTTAAGTACCTGCTTAAAATAGAACATAAAGGGGTGATTCTGAGACTCCAGGAAACACTACTATTTTTTCAGATGTCTCTCCATCTGTTAAATGACAGGTCAATGAAAATGCAGGTCAATAAGAAAATCTAGCAAATCAAATAACATCATATTTAAAAGGTTAAGACAGTGCAGTTTGCAAACCTCATTTGCAAATTATGGTATTAAAATTTCAGTTTAAGGTTTCAGTGCCAATGATTTTAATGAGAAATGGAAGTGACAGAACTTGTAACCCTCTAGTGATAATATCCACAATTGAAGTTAAGAAAAAATAGACTTTTAACCTGGAGTCATGACAATATCTTTTGGCTATAAAATGGTACTGTGTGTGGTTTTTTTACCTTAATCCCATCCTCAGTATTGAATCTTGAGTTATATGTGAGTTTTTCATTGATCTATATTTTCATGAGTTAAAACAGCAGTGTACATTCTCATTAATCCAATGTCCTCTGGTTTGTAAAATTTTAGTTATGTGACCATATTAATGCTGAATAAACTATACTTGTTCTTATGCAAGTTTATAAATACAGACAGTTTAGTATCTAACATGAAGTGTCCATGTCAGCAAAATCCTCTGCTTGATTTCTTTCAGTATGACATGCTTTCAGGGCATGGAGCCATTTTGTACACTCAAAAGATACTCTCATCAAAATTTTTTTCCAGTCCCATAGAAAATGGATTACAACAGAGTGCATTAGTATAGCACATGAGGCTTGCAGGCATTAACTGGCTTGCTTGTTAAAATATAATCCTTCTGAGAGTTTTTTTACTATTTCTGTATTTAAACTTGCTGCAGTTGCAGCCCAAATGATAAATATATAAACACGTATGCACTGGTATTTTCGTAAAAGTGTGGTGAAATTCACCTATGAATTCACCTAGTGACAGATCCTTAAAATCAGGTAGCATTTGGCTATCAAGAAGTAATATAGATTCACTGAGTAAAGGAGAGAAAGGTTTTCAAACATTTATATCATGTAGAGAAAAGTCTTACTCAACTGTATGAGAAAATAGCATATAATTTTCTAAACAACTATTTTATTATGTAAAATGTTTTTATTGTGCAAATATGTTTAGGCAAGTTCTCATGCACAAAGATTTATTAGCTGAATTCATGGCTGTTGGTAATGTGAGTTCTAATGGTGAAAGTTACTTTTGGAGAGAAATGAAGAAAAAGATGAGAAAGAGAAAAGGGAAAAGGAAAAATCTCTCCCCAAATGCAGCCAGAAAAGAAGTAAAACTCGGCTTCCAAGGTGGACTTCCTGCCCTGGGTGTCCACTCCAATGTAGAAAGTTTTCCCCACCAAACTTCTTCCATAGTAACTAGAAACTTTTCATCGTGACCTACTCAAACTCCCTAGGCTGTTCATAGTGACAATACTGGGTTTGGTGGTCTGCATACTGATGGTTTACTAAGCTCTGTACATGCAAACTACTATGGTCCCCTAAAGAAAACCAAAAACTACCACCAAGAGGTAGGAGCAAAGGTGAAAGAAGGGGTGATTCCCACACCAGTGACAGTCAATATCCAGGAGAACCCACAATAATAATGACACAATGACATAATAATAATGACAATATCAAGGTTTCCAGGTGACAGGCCACGGTAATGAGTTAAAAATACTGTCACAGATTTTCTAGAAAACACACAGTCACAGCAGCTTGTTGGTAAGATTATAGAGCTCCAAAAGAAGGGCAAAGCTAAAATGGAAGGTTCACAGCAATACAAAATTTAAGAACATCAAAGACATAACATTGAACAGAATTATTAAATATATAATTTTAAAGAAAGTGTCAATAAATTTTTAGACTGAAGCTTAATTAGAATTATTAATAGCCTGTTAATTAAAATAATTTTTCTTTATGTAGTTTAAGCAAGAATTTTTTTTTCCTGTTGTTTTCATTCCTGTCAAATATTCAAGTTTCTCCTAGGGGACATTAATGAGGTCACAGCTGAAGTTCTGTTTTCAGGATTTACTAGTCATAGATGCAGAGCTTACATAGACATAGTCTATTTTTTCTTTGACACTCTGATACAATCTTCATAGAAATGAACATATCATCTTTGCCAGCCTTCAATTTTTCATTATAACTTTTTAATAAAACACTTCACACAAGATTGTACGCTTCTTTTGTATGAAAACTGATATTAATCTGGTACATTGGCTTATATGAAAGATTATTTCCCTTAACAAGTTTGAGGGTAAATAGTCAGGTAAAAAATTAGACCATCCATTACATCTTTCTCAATCTCTATTCAGTTGGAAGATTTTCAGTTGTTTAAATGAAAGCATTACAATGATATCCTTGTCAGTGTTAACAAATAGAAATTTCTGATATAATATTTCCCTGTTTTTTTTTTTCTTTTTTTTAATTCTTAGTTGTCTTTCTGTCATTCTGTGTTCCTTATGCCTCTCTCCAAGATAGTAGGTAACAAAACAGACAATATATATTCTTTAGATATTTAAAAAGAAAAAAAAATTAAAATTTTTGTTTTCCTTTTGTAAATGCTGATTTGAGAAAAGAAATTACTTAATCCATAGAAAATTTCTTTTTAATTCTTTCCAGGATTTTGAAAATCTAATTGCTTTATTGAGATGATTATATGGGAACAAACTTGTCCTAAAAATTTAATAGGAATTACCTAGCCTATATCTGGTCTTTTCAATCTTGCTTTTAATAGGTAAGGAGAGAATTATCATATTATTGCAATTAAATGAGTAGGCTCAAATGCGCTGGGCTGAGTATCTTCCTTTCTTCTCACTCCATTTTTATACATATTTTTATACATGTTTATACATGTTTTTATACATTGTATTGAATACATAGTGTGAAGCTGTAGTTATATACAGTTCCATAAAACTGAATGTAGCAAACTTTAATCATCTATTATATTATGGTAGCAAACAATATCAAATCAAGAAAAAGTCTGAGGCAAAATAAGATAACAAGGGAGATAATGAGAGATTGCAGCTTTTTAAAACATTGTCTGAAGTGTCTAAGAGGATTTACTTTTCAGAACAGTGTAGTTAATACTGTTTTGCTGAAAACAATGCCCGTAACTGTGATTTATGCAGAGATGCCTGATGTCTATAGAAAAACAAATGTGCTAACTAGTTACATGTGAATATACTGATCTACTTTCAGCCCTGAATAGTCATTTTCCGTATGTTGGAACAAATGTTGGAGGTGGTGTTTCTTTTTTGCTTCTACTAGAGGTGAGGGTTTTTTTTCACACATCTCCTGCAAGGTCTTAGGTGTATTAATATGTAAAACTATTTATTGGCAGTTGTAGAGGAAAAAGTAGGAATAATAGACCCTACCTCATGTAAGGTTTGTCTGAATGTAGCATTGCATCTATTTATTTTTTGAAATATTTTACTTTCTTTTTTTATGGGTTTTCTCTTTGATTGTTTTAAAGTATATTAGACATACCGATTCAAATCACAGCTGTCATAGACAACAGATTGTATAGCTCAAGCTGTACTAACGCTAATACAGCTCTGCCTGTGAACCATCATAGCAACTATGTTCCTTTCCAGGCTGAATGCATTTTGTGGAGGTCAAATAAAGAATGCATTTGGTGGGGGTTAAAATGTTACCATTAGAGCACACCTGACTTTAGAACATACCTACCAAGACAATTAGCTTAAGTCTGTCAGGCTTTAGCCCGCTGTGCTTTTTGGCTTTTTCAAAGACAAACTATGGACTTTAGTATTTCTGGATAACTAACTCATTTTCCTAACACCAGGCAAAATTTTCAAGTATGTTGCTACAATACTATGAAACTTGCATGCAAGCAATGTTATATTTTTATCTATATATCTAATGACATCATTGATTTTTAGATTACCATTGTGTTCTAATAGATTACATTATATCTTCCACTTTATTTCTTAGATGCTGGAAAGCCACAACTCTCCATAGTTAGCATTTCTGTCACTTAAGATATCGTCTCAAAAGCCCTTTGAGCAATACATAGAGACACAACCTATTTACATATTCCTTCCAAAGCTTTTATCCACAAACAATATTTTTTCTACAGCTGAAAATGGTTCACTGACCATTTTGTATACATCCTTGGCTAGACTATGGTTTTACAGTAAAAGTTCATCCATTTTTGGAAAGAAGAATTTAGGATTTCTCAAAACTGAGTATCTGATTTTCACAAATTGCAAGATTTGTTACTGCAATATACTTACATACCTTCCCCCCCAAAAAAGGGTATTTATCTCTATTTATATCAAATATGCATTTGGGCAATAGTCTCTGCTACTTCTGAGACAATTAATCACTCATTTAAATGCAATATAGGCATATAGTACTTGCTATATTTTAGGGTTTTTTTAATATCTATATCTATATCTATAACTACATATTTTTATATATATATAAATAATCAACACATGTTTACAGGCATTGCTATACCTAAGTAGCAAAAAATAAGTAGCTAGAATTAGGTTAGTCATTTTCACTAGTTTGAAGAATATTTACAGTTGAATGAGTAAGAAGAATTTTAATTTGTTTTCAATATTATGTAGAGATAATTTAATATCTCAGCATGGGGTTTATATTCTTAAAGTTTTACTTCACCATTTATGAATGAATAAATGATAGTAATACTAAATAAATGAGATTTAAAATTTCTCTGTAAGAAAGATATCGTTTCCAGCTCATGTTTTTGTATTTGAGTTTTCCTGAAAAATCTACATAAACCTGGGACTGTAAAGATTTGAAGAGATAATGAAAAATCACATTTAAGATTGACAAATTTTGGACTTTAATATACAAAGAGAATTGATCTTTCCTCTACAAATTAGAAGTATAATGTATATGGTTGGTCTGTTGGGGCTTATACCTTCTTGTATATCAAGTACTTGCCTAAGCATATAGCATATTGCTCCAATAAGAAAGGATATTTTTGAGCAATAGTGAGTAAGTAATAGTAAGCATTGCCGTGGTAGCTACTGTTATCCTGCTTTATTGTGGTAGAGTACCAGAACACCTGATGCTGGGCGCTCCGTGGTATAGGCCCAGTTTTCTCTCCAGCTTTCGCGGGTTACTAGGCTCTAGCAGAAGCGAATGAAGCTAGTCCTGTGGGCAGCTCCCAAGCTCTGGGCCTTATTTAAAGACTTCTGAAATCAGCAGAAGTTTCCATTCTTGCCCATCTTGTTCTCAAAGAGGGAACACACCTTAAGTGTAAAGCCAAGACTGTGTTGGTAGTTTAATTGAAGTCTTCAAGACTAATCCCAAAGTCATTGTTAGTCCAAAGCTAAAGAAAAATAATACATATGTATATTAAAATACA
>JAUBNY010000986.1:6223446-6249769 GCA_032275445.1 Crypturellus soui | reverse complement strand
AAGTCTTCAAGACTAATCCCAAAGTCATTGTTAGTCCAAAGCTAAAGAAAAATAATACATATGTATATTAAAATACAAATAAAAACATTTCAGTGATAGTAAAGGTGTAGTTAAAATTATATGTGTTTCTTAGTTCCCGACTCCTTTGCTGTTGTGGTGCTCAGCCATCACCTGCTCCTATGGGTCCAGTGTTTTCACTCTGGTGTTACCTCGGCTCTTCAGCACCTGGAGTCTTTTTATGGAAGGAAAATGATATTCATGTTGATGATTTCTTCTTTCTTATGGTAGGATCCACTTGGCGTAATTTTTATATGTTTTCTAGCATGATTTTATATTGCCGCATCCTGCGTCTCCTCTTCTCACAGCCTCTGCTGCCATAGCAAGTCTGCTTTTCTTTTACATTGCAGCAGTTGTATCACCATGATGGTTCCCTACAAAGCTCAGTGAAAGTAAAATAGATTAGCCACAAACACCTGGTCAGTTAGAAAAATTGTTTTTACAGCTAAATCAAATAAAACAGAACTGAAGACAGGTCAGGAGAAGTTCATCAGCACTAGCTTGAATTAGCCTGGGTCCTGAGGCCTTGCAAACTCACTACAAGACTGGGGGTCTGTTATTAGCAATGGCGATATTGTGTTACAAGGCTGTTTGTATTACAAGTCTGTGTGCTGAGGAAAAGAAAGAGCAGATCAACAGTAAAGGCAGATCTATTTAAATAAAGAGCAGCTTTTGCCAAGTATTGGAGAACCTAGATCTGTCTGGCTTGTGGTGCACATATTTGTCAGACAAATAAACAAAACTAAGAAGTATCACAATGATTTTTTACAAATATATTACTCAAAATTGCAGGTCTGCACACAGTAAAATACTAATTGGCATCATGTTTAGCAAGGGTTGAATAGGGAAGCAGGCCTTTTAGTGATAAATAAATACCAACTATGCAGAGATGACAAGTGTTAATTCACCATTTAAGAAGAAATGGCGTAGTGAGAAACACAGGTTACCATGAAATTTCTGTTTTCTACATTGAAGTCATTATATCTTTTCTGAGCTATGTCAGTAACAATAGTTAAACAACTGATAAAATGCTTTATTTTTATCTAGTTCCATAAGGATGTTAGTAGCCAGACAACTGCTATATTAATTGAGCACATGTTTCTGAGGATTTAATGGGAATATATTTGAAAGGCTCTTCTCACACAGACATTTTTTTCCTCCAAATGCCCATGTCTTCCATTTTCTGTTTCTCCTCACAAAAAATCCCAAAATCAAACACTCAAAAAGTAACATGGAAGAATATATAAAATATTTACTAGATAAACAAAGTGGCATCAACACATATAGTCTTAATGTGTGCTTTCCTTCAAAGATAATTAAATGCATTAGAGTTCACCTCTGCATATCATATTGCTGATTTACATATACATTACTTCTCTGCATTTGTTCTGAAGCTATGCTGAAAATGCCATTCTGATGTTCGTTGCTGCACAAAAGACACATGAAACAATGGCAATAAAATGACCTATTACTATCATCTTACAAGATTATAGCATTTCCATATATCTCCTTAACCTCAAAATTAAAAGCTGTATCAGGATATGAGCTAATACATGTTTTAATTCAGTAGTCCTGTTTTTACTGTTAAATATTATTGTTTTAAATTATATGCATCCCAAACATTTCTGATCTTAATGAAACAACATAAAATCCTTTTAAAAAATTAATGTTATATTTTTAAATATATATTAACCCCTCAGCTTCTATAATCCTCTGTTTGTTTCCCTGGCTTGGTAACATGAATAAAATCTGGCTTTTGGAAGAAAAAAAATTTAAATAATCATTTATTATTATCTGTGGGTTACACTAATGGAAGGTACTCTAAAAGACAATAAAAGCAGGACTCTGTGACTAGTGCCATTACAAACCGCGTTCATTTATATTCCGAGTGTCTTGTTTATCTCAGAGAAAGCAGTATTTGGTTCATATTTTGCAGTCTGTTCTAAGACTTACCTTCCTCATGACTCTGTGTCTTCTGTACTGCATAGGGACACTCACTCTATATGTAGATCCATAGACTGTGTGGGGTTCGAGCACAGGTCCTGTGCAAAGAAAGAGAGAGGAGAGAGAGAAGAGAGAGGAGAGGAAGATTGAAGGGATGAAGCTAGGGAGGAAGGTGGGAGCAAATGCCACCCAGGTCTGATAAATGAATTATTTTTTTCTAAGCTTATAACTTCACTGATAACTATTTCAAGAGATCAGGGGACAGGGCTGGTGTGGAGCTGCTCAAATCTCTGGTATCTATCTGGAGGATTTTACTGAGTGTTCCCAGGAGGAGGAAATGGCAACAATAATCTAAAACATGATTGGTTTTAAACAAAGCTATGGACCATTATATTCAAGGTTAACCTAGCTGTATTTTTGCTCTCTTTTATATAAATGATTCCCATTCTGATTTCATCCTTTGCTTTACCAACATCAAGATATGAATTAGTCAGGGGACTTCATAAAAGCCTATTCATGCTCAGAGATGCCAATCTTCACGTTCTGCAGTTCAGTGGCTATTTAATTTTAATTGCTCCCCAAGCTTAGGCCAATTCTGGATGGCAAATGCAGGGCAAAAATCATTCATTGCTCCTTTGAAGTTTGAAAAGCCCGTATTCACATTGCCTCAGGCTCTTATTCTTACATTTATGTGAAAATCCAAGCGGCTGAACACTTCTGTTGAACATCTACAACACTAGCTTAACAGGGAATACCTTGTACAGTGCAACTTGTTTTTTTTTTCCTCTTGGCTTGATATTAGGGATATTAAAAAAAAATTGCAAAATTGCAAAATTGCAAAATAAAATATTAAAGAAAATCCACACTTGATCGATGTAGATTTCAGATAGCATTGCACAATCCTTTTGTTATTTTTTCCAAAGATTATTACATCTGTGAATAGCCCAAGTACATACCGCAAGTGAATCCTGACTATGCCTTTTCAGTATGCAAAAGTTTTGCGCAAATAAAAAGTGATAAAGGTTGCCCTGCTGATGATTTTGTAAAAAGGTGAGAGAAATAATTCTCATCTTGTTCCTGCATTGCTCTTTCACGCCAGTAGCAAAATTCAGGCTTCATGAATAAAATCACTTTGAGCTTCGTGCAAATTAAAAGAGTGAATCACTACAGGAGAGGAGCTAAAGCTGATGGTGGTGCAAAGAAAAACATATTTCATTGTGAGTGTTTCTTCGTGGTGAATGCCAGCATTCAAACCTTTTAATTGGGAAAAAAAAATGAAGCATTACTAAAAGCTATCTTCTTGGATGAAGAAAGGAATGCTTTAAAATATATCTATCTGTGTGCACAGACACTAAGTTAAAAGCAGAAGAGATAGTAAAGCTGGAGGTTTAACAACACTAAGCCCAGTTTTCAGTGAAGTTAATATAATTCTGAATTTTAAAGAAAAATGATGTTTACAAATGAAATAATTGTTTTTTGTTCTTCCAGATAAATGTCTGATGTCTGTGCTGAACTGACCATACAAACCTATAGACAAAAGAAAAGGAGGAGAAAAGGCAGAAAATTGCCTGTAAACATTTAGGTATCTTACAGATTGGACTCATTAAAAAGCTATTTTGGAAACAAAAAAAGGTCTGTAATTTGTTTGAAAATTCTCATACAGCACGCTCACATTCTTTCTTGCTCCACATTTCTACAAACAAAAGTCTTTCTCGAACTTTCTGTTCTGGTTTTCCTCCCACTGTGGCTGGCAGGGGGGAGCGTCCTCCTCAGAAATGTTTTCTGCTGGGAGATCCTCACTCTCTGCTTTGCAGTTTGCCCATCTACTTGTTTTCCCTGTGTGAACTTCTGGAAAAGAGGCCTTCTGAAAGTGGCAATGATAGCTGTAAACTGCACCTCAGTATTAGCAAAGTAAGAAGAAATGTATCAACTGCTCACTCTTCTGGAGATGGTCATCTATTCCTGTTATAAAATGTCTTGCAATATATCCTTAGGTAGCAGGTCACCAAAATCACAAAATGATTTTTTTCTTTTTTTTTAAAGGTACATTCATGTACCCGAAAGAAATCTCTAAAAATATAGTCTTTGCAATTTCAACTTAAATTTCAAAGTTTTGGAGTTGGGAATAAATTATCCACTATAGTGGATATGAATAGTCATAATATTTTTTGTTGTTATTTAAATTATAACTTCCTTACTACACATCTGATTCTGATTTTGGTTCCATTTCCAAGTCTTAGGAGGTACCAGGGTAGGTCTCAAGGTTTATTCTTGGTGATACTGAAATAACTCTTGTGTTTTGTTATTGTTTTAGTGCAAGTAGCATTGCATCTCCATTTTCAAAACTATGTAAGAACTGAGTATTTAGAATGAAGTATTTAAAATCATATGAATTTTGGAGGCCTGTTAGCATGTGGCTTCCTTGAATTTTTTTCTTCTGAATTTATCCTGGGAATTTAGAACTGAGAAAGAAGAGAAGAGCTTACTTTTTTTTTTTTTTTTTAGGAAGAAAAAAAGACTTGTGACTATGTTATATTATATTAAGTGTTAAATCGTTTGCCACCTGCTGGGGCTTCAGTTCAAATTATGCAGAGACCTGGTCATTAGTCCATGCAGTTATTTCACGCATGAGAATTATCATTTTTAATTTGGCAGAAGTGAACGAGTACCGCAGCATGTATCCACAACATGCACCTCAAAAGAGCAATAAAAACAAACTTACTAAGTTGATTAAGACAATAAAGCTATCAGGATAGCTTTGGGGCTAACAAAAATGCTTACTTGATCCCATTTACTGCTTATAATTGTTTGCATTTTTTTCCATTTTTTCCTAATGTCAGTAATGTGAACCACTAATTTAAGTAGTAAATTAAAATGTACATAAAGTGGCAATGTATCCTATAAATTTAAGAAATCACCTCTTAGAATTCTAAGTATCAAAATACTTCGGTATGTATGGTATGATAAGGTTTTGAACTACATTTTTTGGTGAAAATCATCATTTTATCCTTGTAGAAAACCTTCCCAGTCCTCTGGGAATGAGAGTGTGAAAAAGTTATTCACAAAATACAGCCAATTTTGTGAACAGATATTATATTTTCTTTTGGCAGCTACCATGGAATGGCAACATCTAGAAATGGCCTGTTCAAAATGTAAAATAGCAGCTAATGAGATTTTTTTTTTTTAATTTGCAGTAGATTGGATGCTTATGGGACTGAAATTTTGAAGGTGCATCCTAAGATCCTATTATTTGCCCCTTTAAATATTATGCAATCCTGGACGTTTTTGTTATCAATCCTTAATTCTTTGTATATGTAATAAAGAAATTCTATGAGTTGTAGGAACAAAGGTAATTTGACTTCATATACCAGGAAAAATCACAAATACTAAGACCACCCTGAAAGGTGTTTTTCTAATCCATTCTAATAAACCTTCAGTAAAAGTTAATCTAATCCACAAATATACCACTACACAAGCAGTTAACAATTTTTCAAATTAAAATAACTTTCTATGGTTTTTCAAAGTTTGCAGATATTTCTTTTCTTACTCCCAGGGAGCATGATGCACAACTGATTACAATTCTGTTTATAATGACCTTTTAAATAATTGAAGACTTCTGTGCTTGTCCTTCTTCTTACATTATTCTCTTTTCTAGTCTAAGCAAGCATAGTTCTTTCTTTCATTGGTCATGTTCTCTGGCCTCTTACTGAGCCTTTCTTCTCTGTCTCTATCTATTCTTTAAATCCAGATGCCAAAAGCATGATATAATACTTACTGAGGCTTTACAAATATAATTACTGAATAACTTTTGAATAGAACTTCTATTTGGAAATCACATACAAGATTGTCCTTTTTATTTCAACGTTGATCTGGTATTCACGTATTCATTCATTAACTTACCTATATATATTTTAAATACAATTTTAATGCCACACAATTTCAATATATATTTACAAACACAAAAGGAAAATAGGAACCTATGTTTCTGAGGCTGTGCTGTAAAATGCAACACAAAGGATGTTATCAAATACATTTTAGAGCAGACAAACAGAAAACATAAAAGTAAAACAAAGCCATGCTTAGTGTAGCCAAAATCAGACAGGAAGGAGAAAGAGAAAGAATGTATATGTGCAGGAAAATGGTTGCTACACTGTAATTGTAAAAATTTTTGCAGGGTTATGAATCTACATCTGGTAAGTTCCAGATTGTGGGAACATATCTAAGGGACGGAGGCTTTCCGATGAGAAGTGACTACGAAGAGCTGAACTGAAGAAGATAGTGGATACTCCCTGATCTGAAGGAATGTGATCCTGGAAAGTCCCTGAACTGCAAGCATGAGAAAGTTGGGCGAGACAGAGCTGTAATCAAGCTTGTCAGTGTGAAAGAAGGACTTGTTCACAAACCAATGGTGTGAATGCATGCCCATTATCCACAACCAGCCAAGTGCAGTAGAAGATGAGTGAACAGTAGCATGTAGCCAATCCTAGTGTATGCATATGTGTGGCTAAAGAGCTTGCGGAAGTGTACTCGATATATAGAGCGCTGTAACGTGGAATAAAGCGGTTTCTGCTTGACTCATATTGAATCCTTCAGGAGTTGTGTCTGGCATCCTGCACCAGATTTTGTGATCTTCCAGCAATATTGCTCCTGGAATTTTGGTCTTCCACAAAATGTTGACATGTCACAAAATTATGCACTCAATGGGACAAAATGTCTGGGATTTTACTTCACAAAAATTAGAGATGCATGATAATGCAAAAGCTAATTTAGTATTAAAGTATGTGGGAATATGTCTAGTATTTCCATTATGAAGAATGTTTGTAGGTAAACACATCATTTGCGTATTGAGCTTTGGACATAACTGACTTTTAGAGTTTTCAAGAGAGAGTTTTTTTTTCAAGTTAGTGACTTTCTGTTCTTCCTTTAACTAAAAGAGAAATACAAAGCATAATTTTGCAGTCTCATTTACTATAGTATTTTAGCAGTCAAAAACACAAAACTAATCTTCAATGATAAACAAACTTCCGTTTCTCCATTTTCTGTTGCATATCTAGGTTGATGCAGTGGTAAGAGTTGTTTAACTAGAATTTATATTTATGTAGTTTAGATTATCCCAGTTTTAGTATAAACAATTGATCTAAAAACATCAGTGAAACACTGTTCCATTAAAACAAAATAGAAATACACAAATTGAACACATTAAATCCATGAAAACTTCTCATAAACCCAGTATAATGAGCAGATTCTTTCCAATACTGCCCAGTATGTGCTTAAATCAATGTAGTGAACAGGCCCTTGTCAACCGCATCATACCAAAATTAGTGGGAGAGCCTTGTTTTCTGAGAAATTCCTTCTTCACAGTCTTCACATCGCCCTGAATGAATCCCACTGGTTGCAAGGATTAAAGAATTTCTTTTTTCACCTCAGTGCACAGAAGATAGATAGAAAAGTACTGTTAGAACTGCAGTGGTATGGTTTAGATTTCATGTTAAATTCTGAATAATCTTTTTGTACAGCTCAGTCAATAAAATTTGCAGTCATTCACTCACACCAAAGCCAACTGTACAGCACCTGTATTTTTCCAAAGTCATAATAACTTCAGTGGAGTGATTATAGGTTTAGACACTGTCAAAGGATTAGGAAACAAATTAAGCATTGCAGTCTTTAGGGTGAGAAAGCAATTAGAAGTGAGTAGGAAGAACGAGTGTACATATCAAGCGCTAAGTTACAATAGGTTTTAACTGATGATTTTAGCTTAAAAAAACTACACCATAAACAGAAATCTACTCAGTACAATCGGAAAAATGAGCTACTAGATCTATTTCTGGAGTACCTGTTCATTTATAAGTTAAAATTTTACATGGATATAGTAAGTTGCTCATCTTCCAGTATTGTAATGTGAAGCATTGCTCTAAGCCTGTTTCTGCACTTTCAAAATTGATAGGAAAATGGATTAAATTTCACAAATATTTAGTTACTATATGTTGGCTAATTTGGTATTTTTTTCTGTTTATTGTTCATTTCATATTGGGAAATCTGCAATATGTTTATGAAAAACACTTTCTGTTTCATGCAGATTTATTGGTAATTGTTTCGGGAATATTTATTGATATTTGAGTCTAATAATTACTTTTTTTTTCTGTTCTCTTTTTTTCCATCCGTCTCCTCCCCAGTTCTAGAAAAAAAAAGCAATCATATTTTTGATCAGTCATTTCTGTTATTTAGGAATCGAGTCTCTTAGTTCTCTAGGACAAATCTTAACTAGATAAACATTTAGATATTGAATTTACATTAAGAAATGACAAAAATAAGAGAACCTAATGTTTATTTCGCTGGAGTCATCATGAAATAAGTGGTTTTCCAAGTTCCTTCTGCAGAAACACTTGACATGTTGCCTTCTTTGAGTGACTGTTCTTTTTTTCTTCCTCAGGCTGATCCAAAGTCTTTGCATAATGCAACTCTCAATCCATAGTGAGTCAGGCATATTGAAAGCTGTTTTCATTAAACTAAATGTAATTTATAACTAAATTTTGCACTCTGTTATTTGAAAAAAATATACAACTCAGAACAACAGCAGCAGTAAAACAACAAAACATCTCACAAAATTTCTTTTAATGCAAATTGACAGAATCATGCTTTAAGCTCAGTGAGAGTGACTGATGTAAAATGCATAAGAGTTCAAAGATCTGTTGTGCATGTGTTTTTGCTCTTATTTGTAAGGTTTATTAAATGTAATAGTATTCTAAATATTTTACTGTTTAGCATTTGCTATCATTTGTCTGTTCCTGTGTGCCCTGAATAAAGAAGGAGAGCATGCCTGAAAATAACTTCAAAACATATGCAAGATGTAGTCTTTTATAATGCAGATTATTCATATAGTCAGCTTTACTACAACTGGTACAATGGCGATGGAGAATATGTTTCAATATTGCTATTCAATATTGCTAGGTCTGTTTCCTTTTATTTTTGTTACTATACAACAGTTTTAGTTTGGAGTTCCTCATATTTTTGACAGGACTTTCATTTCCTTGGTTTCAGATATACAGATATACCTACAGAAATATATTTGGAAGTTTAAGGATAGCTGAGAAATAACAGTTTGACTGTCTCAAATCACAAAGCCATTACCATCTTAATCTACAGATGAAAATGTGTATTTATGATGTATGTCAGATAGCATATATTCATAACTTTTGGTCTTTTTTTGTGGTTTTGTTCACCATACCCGATTTTAAAGTGATGAGGAATAATTCTTCACAGAATGCTACCAATTTTATGCTAGAAAGATGAATAAAAGAAAAAAAAAGCAACAAACTAGCAAATATACAAATAAAACTATTTTATTATATATTTACACAATTACACATGATTTATATTCTCAGCAATATTGAACATGCCGAATGTCTTCAAGGTGTAGAAACTGAATTCCAGGCTCAGCAAAAAGGTATGTGATCATTGACTTTCATAAGTGGGGCATCAGTACTCAAACCTATTCATAAAGCAGAAAGAGCAGAGCATATGCATCTGTGTGTCAGCTATTCCTAAGCAGGAGGATGATGATGATGAATGTTTTATTTCCGTTACAACTGTGATCCCAGTTTAGGACTTGACTGAACCCCACAGAAATGCACAGAAAAAAAAATAATCCACACAACTCTCAAACTTAGGATGCAGTAATAACAGATGGCCATAACCAACAAACAAACAATATAGAAGATCAAATTCACAGAAATTGTCAGCGTCACAAAAGCACATTATGGCTACAAGCTCTGTCTTAATGGGAGGAAACTATAGGTATTTTAAAGAGACCAGCTTGGAAAATCTCAATCTCCCCAGTGACCTTAAAGGCAATAAAAATCATTAAAGAAATAGGAATCTTGTCAAATCACTACATTTGTCTATGAAAGAATAAGATAATCTTATAGTAAAAAATATATACATATATACAATGTGAAAAATAAGAGCAAAGAAACAAGGAGTTAAAAGATATTATAACACTACTAGTAATAAAAATAGGGCTAAGGTGAGAGATATCTTATTACTGAACCGGGACAAAAATGCATATATATGCTACCTTCCCATTCCCACTCCACTCTGACCACTCCACTTTGGTGTGCACACACTGATATTTTTGTTTGTTTGTTTGTTTGTTTGTTTGTTTTTCTTCAGATGGATCAGAGACAAGACTGGATAGAGATAGATCAGATGATTGGATCTGAAGGAAGACTATATTTATGAAATATATAGATGGATGGACAGGAGACACTATGGCTAATCTTCTAATTCAGAAGTCTAAGTTGATATTAGGTAGAAGGAGTTGTGGATGTAGTACCAGTTTTTTAAAAGGAAAAAAGGCCCTAGGAAATTATAAGATACTTTTTACTGTTTATTGGTTACCCTTAACTCCCAAATACCAGCAAATAAACAATCTAAAAGATAAAAAGAAGACAATAAATTTATAAATAATCAAAACACTAACAAATCATATAATTATAATTCTATATTTTGTTTCTTGGGAGTCGTTTCACATGACACTCTTATAAATGCATTGAAAATATAATCTATTTTTTGAAAATATAATCTATTTTTTCAATTACTCTAAGAAGAGTATGATAAAAAGCACAAGAAGCAAGACTGTCATAGAATCATAGAATCATAGAATGCCTAAGGTTGGAAGGGACCTCTAGAGGTCATCTAGTCCAACCCCCCTGCCAGTCGTATTTCATTTGTTCATTTGTTACCTAAAAGCTTGCAAGCTCAGCAGAAACATTTGATGAACAGAGAATCATTTTTCAGGATCATTCTCTATATTGTAACCAGGGGAGGACAATCACAAGCTAAGCACAAATAATGTCACCTTGTTGCAAAAGCTGTAAAATATTTCAGGTAATCCACATGCTTATTTGAGATTGTAAACCTGAAGTTGTGTCTGAAAGAGTGCCTGAAAGAAGGATGTGTGTCAAACAGACAGACAACAGAGGAAATCAAAAACACTGAGATCTGGAAAATGCAACCTACAAGAATATGTTAAATGTTTTTGTTGTATTTGATAAACTAAGGCTAAGGACAGACATGATAAAATTCTTTAAACATGCCAAATAATGGTCTTAAACTATAGTATGGGAGACAATTAAACAGCGCATAAAATCTTTCTGTCTGCAAAAGTAATTATATTGTGCAAAATACAACTCTCAAAAACAGGTTAGCCAAAAATTGAAAAAAACAATTAAATCTAAAGTACACTCAAATATAAATAATAAAACATACTAGTGAACTTGTCTGGCCTCTTGTTTCTCTGTTTTCTATGAATGCATGACTTGAAACTTAACAGGAGAAATAGTAGACTAAGTTATAAAATATTAATCCATTTTTTATGATTTTATGATAAGTTAATTATTGGATGGTGACTATCAAAGGGAAGTGATTCTTTTAAGTGTTATATTCAATACTTTTTCATGAAAGTGTGGATTACAGAGTCCATTCCAATATCTGTCTCTATTTAGCTATTGACGGGTAAAGACAGGCAGTTTCTTTGGAACATTGTAAACTCTTTGTGTCAGCAGAAAGACCCCAATATTTCAGTGTCAGTTCCGCAGCACTGATCTGTGTTCAGGATACTGTGAAATGGCCAGGTTTGCTGATGTGCTGCAATTGTTCAGCACAAACAAGTCCCCACTATTTATACAGGGCCACTTTTTAGCCAAAAAGAAAAGCTGGGGGGCAAAAGGGTGAGACTATCCAGTAATTCTTCATTATCAGACCTTCCACTAATCCTGTGTGCCAAGAATGTACAAATGTTTTCCACGTTTTGCTCCTGGTTTTGCACAAAGTAAAAGGAAAAACACCCACAACCCTAAGTCACAAAGAATAGCACAACCTCATTTTTTATCTCAAATTCTGTGTGTGGTGGGAATCAGGAAATCAAAATGGATTTATCTATCAGTGAGCACAAAATTAATTGTATGTTGGCCCCTTCAAGAGATACTTATACATATAGGGACTTAATCCTAATTTTCCAAGGAAAGATTGCAAAGAATTTACCACTATTGCAAAAATTTTAATAAAAACAAATGAGAATTTTACCTTAATGTCATCAGAAGTCTCAAGAATAAGGAAGTAATAAATAAAAGGCTTAATAAATATATATTTTCTTTCTGCTTTTTCCTGTTTAGAAAGTCATTTTGCCCTAACCGCTACTTTGGAACAAAAATTTATAAATAAGAATGCATCAAAGCAACATATTATTGGGAAAATTATAGCTATTCTGCTAGATGTGTGATACTCTTCTTGAAATTAAATTGATGTAATTTGGTATAAAAAGAAATCATGAACTTCTTTTATAAATTGGGCCATTAGTGTCTAAATACGGCAGCTGTATATATGAGTTATACTCATTTTACTGATTAATTGTTTGAAGATTTTACTGCTTGTTATTGACTATATTAATTTAGAAATAATGCCAACAAAGAACAATCGTTCACAATACAATAGTTGCAAAGAAAATATTATGCAACAGTTGGGAGTCAAACATTAAACTCTAGAGAAAAAAATCAGTAAGAAAGGAGAAGACATTTAAGAACTTTTAGAATAGATGATATGAAGAATCAGAATAGTGATGTCTGGAGAGCATGGAGATAGGCAAGGAGATTGAATGAGTCCAAAAAAGGACCACAAAAATGATTATGGGACATCCCTTTTTATTTAAGAAAGGCTGCAAAGCTGGGGCCACACAGCTTAGAGAAGAGAAAGCTGTGGAGGGATCTTGTCAACATGTGCAAGTATCTGAAAGATGGATCTATAGAAGACGGGCCCAAATTTTTCTCAGTGGTGCCTTGCGACAGCATGAGAGGCAATGGCACAACGTGGAAGTTCTACTTGAACAGAAGCAAACACTTTTTCTGTGCGGATGACTGAGCACTGGAACAGGTTGCCCACACAGGTAGTTGGGTCTCCATCCTTGCAGGTATTCAAAATCCAACTGGACATGCTCCTGGTCTGGGTGGCCTTTCTAGAGCGGAGCAAGGGACTGGACCAAATGATCTCCAGAGGTCCTTTGCAACCCCCAGTTATTCAGTGATTTTTTTTTCCTTTGGTCTCTGCTGCTTTGTTAATTCAGAGGTATATGGCACTATAATATGCTGGGTAGTTAGCTGCCAATGGAAACGTAACTCATAATAATGTGGAAAAAAAATAGTGCTTCAACTCCCACAGAGGTTAAAAGCTTTGATAGAATGCAACACTATTACATCTTGGAGTCACATGCAACTTTCAGGGTCACAGATAGAAACATATTGAAAGCGGAGTGCAGAAAAAACTAAGCGGCAACTTGTACAGAGCACTTAAAGCAAAACACTTGTGTTGTACAGCTTAAGCCAGTAATTATTCATGATAGATTTCTAACTTGAAATTGCAGGAGGACCTTGTCTTTTGTGTGAAAAATAAATGTTTGTGTATATGGTGTTTGTGCTTTTCTATGAACTACTATCTAGCTGAGTTTCCAAAAGCATACATTTATGTGGATTTTGCAAAATCAATTCCTTTGTTAGAAGCAAACTAAGGAATTGTAAAATTTGGTGTGCTATGCATAGCTCCCTTCCTAAATCAGTTGGTGAGAGTTCATGCACTGTCTTCTGCCTTACGTAAGATGTGGTCTTGACTCAGGGTCTGTCATGTCTGAAGTGACTGTCCTGAGTTTGCAGGGCGCGCAGTGTGGGGGAACAATAACTGAATTATCATTGCGCGCCCTGCAAACAACTTTAAAGAATTCAGATTATCCAAAGAGGCTATGGAGGCTATGATGAAAGTTTTAGCAAGATGATCTCTCCGTCTTCACTGTGTTTCAGATATTTTTTTTTTCACGGTGAGATATAGCAGTAATATCTGGGAGTAGATTTAGGTCAAAAACACTCTCTAACTGTTCATTTTGTTTATTATATCATGAAATAGAGTACCTATTTATTTCATCAGAAGCAAAACTGAGTCCATAATCTAATACTGATGAGCAGAATTATAGAGAACAAAGTAGTAAGCAACACATATATAAAGTTTTGTACAGTTGTCCTAATTTATTTACTCCCTGAAAGCATAATGCTTGTCATTTATATTCACAATAAACAACACCACAAAAAAGAAAATTACCTTGTCCCTCTAAAAATGTTTCTTTCTTACCTTTATTTATTTCTGAGCTTTTCACCCTTCATGTCAAACCCCATATGTCTTATCACCAAATATTACTTTTGCTTTACTGTTATTGTGGATTTGCTCTTTTCTTTTCTTTAGGAATCTTTCATTTCTTGGCAAACCATAGAAAATCTCAGAATCGAGTGGCTTGTTTGGTGTTCCAGAAGTAATTAATTAATATGATGGTGACATTCGTAGGTCAGGTAGTGAGCCCTATGCATGATCACATTAGGAAACATTTACTCCCGTAAGCAGTGCTATTGATTCCTCCTCGGAACTGTGAGTGAGTGGGTAACAGTCTGACCTTGTATGATATTATTACATGTAAAGAATAACTTCAACTTTTCAAGTGTTCCAAGTCCTCTGTGTGAGTACAAATGCAAAATATTACCAATCATTAGAAATAAAATACTAAAAATAAAATACTACTAGTAAAAATACTACCTTTGGGTATTCATATATTAGGTGTTAGAAAACTCCAATATTCTATAATTAGAAGTTGTATATTTTGGAATGTTAGAGTGAACAATTCAGAATGTTGTAAAATAATTCACTCATAATGCTATTTTTGGTTATGGCATTTTGAATCCAAGCTCTGTATGTCTGAATGTTATTCCTTTCTGCTTAAAGAAGTAACTCTGAAATTAGATGCTGGAAAGTTGGGAGAGATTCTGTGGTTAACACTTCATTGTGAAAATCGACACAACTGAAGAAATACAGTTTTAGGCAGAAAAAGTTGTAGACGTTAATGGTCCCCTAGCAATGCTCTGCAGCATCATAAGAAGAGTTAATAGCAAGCATCAAGCAATGTGAATGAAAAAAGGGTTTTTAGCACTTTTCTGGACATAAGAGCAGCAGCAGCATTATCGCATTGCGTGGATACTTGCAGATGGAGGACTTGTTAAAAAAAAAAAAGTGATCTTGGCATAGGCTGATCATTGCATTGGAAATCAAATTTCTCAGAGGATGGTTGGCCATTGTCCAACTAGAGAAAGAAGTCACCAAAGTCATTGCATGGGTCAGCTGGATCAGGTGAGATCTACGCCAACCGTTGTTATCTTGTTGTCCAGCTCACCCATAATCACTATAGCGTATACAAGATGTGCCTTCTGATTATCTCCAAAGAGAAGAAGCCTCCAGAAGGGTCAAAGGACAAACTTGAACCCTTGCCGCAGTCCATCACCTTGGAGAGAATGGAACAGAGATACCAGCTGTTCCAGTCTGCATTTGTGTAAAAAAATGCTCATGTTGACCACATTTTGCAGAAACTGTCATGTTCAGCGATTGCTCAGGTCTGGAAACTGAATGATATTTGGGTGCTTGTCCATTTCTTCCCTAATGCACTCAACAGTTCAAAGCGAGAGAAAAGCAATGGAGAAAAGCAGTTAACAGAATGAATTCCATATTGGGTTTTTGTTTTGTTTTGTTTTTAAACAAAATGTTGCCACCATTTTCTCCCTTCTGCTATTTTTCAATATTACTGTGGACTCTTAATTTTAAAATTAATCCCAAATATGGATGATTTAATTTCAAATCCTTACTTCTCAGATTATCCTCCAAATTAGTGTTTAATAACAACAAATGGACTGGACAAGTTAGACTAGATGAGTAGAGAGTGAGGTGTATTGAGGACTGACTGAATGGCAGAGCCCAGAGGGTGGTGATAAATGGGGCTGAGTCTGGTTGGAGGCCTGTGACCAGTGATGTCCCGCAAGGGTCAGCACTAGGCCCAGAGGTGTACAACTTCTTCATCAATGATTTGGAGGCACAGAGTGCACCCTCAGCAAGTTTGCAGGTGACACCAGACTGGGAGGAGTGGCCGACACTCCCAAGGGCTGTGCTGCCATTCAGAGGGACCTAGACAGGTTGGAGAGCTGGGCAGAGAGGAACCTTGTGAGGTTCAACAAGGACAAGTGCAGGGTCCTGCACCTGGGGAGGAATAATCACAAGCACCAGTACAGATTAGGATTGACCTGTTGGAAAACAGCTCTGTGGAGAAGGATTTAGGAGTCCTGGTTGACAACAGGCTAACCATGAGTCAGCAATGTGCCCTCGTGGCCAAGAAGGCCAATGGGATCCTGGCTGCATCAGGAGGAGCGTTGCCAGCAGGTCGAGGGAGGTGATCCGCCCCCTCTCCTCAGCTCTGGTGAGGCTGCACCTGGAGTATTGGGTGCAGTTCTGGGCTCCTCAGTACAAGAGGGAGTGGAGTTTCTAAAGAGGGTCCAGCGGAGAACCACAAAGGTGATTAAGGGACTGGAGCATTTGTTATATGACGAAAGACTAAGCAAGCCGGGCCTGTTTAGCCTGGAGAAGAGAAGGCTGAGAGGAGATTTGATTAACATGTTCAAGCACCTGAGGGGTGATTGTAGGGAGGATGGGGCCAGACTCTTCTCCGTGGTGGCCGGTGACAAGACGAGGAGTAATGAAACACTGGAAGTTCCACCTCCATGTGAGGTGGAACTTCTTTCCTGTGAGGGTGACAGAGCCCTGGCACAGGCTGCCCAGAGAGGTTGTGGAGTCTCCTTCTCCAAGGTTATCTTCCAAACCCGCCTAGATGACCCCCTGTGCCCCGTGCTCTAGGTGATCCTGATTGAGCAGAGAGGTTGGACTAGATGATCTCTAGAGGTCCCTTCCAACCTTAACCATTCTGTGAAATTGGCAATAGTGACCAAGGACTAAGAAGAAGTGGCATGAGAATATGGTGGTTAGATTTGGGAGATGAGATTCAGTTCAGTTCACTTTTGATGCCCGCTGCTTACTCAGTCATTGCCAGGCTATGCAGCACTGAACAATCACTCTGTCTATAATATACAGGGCTGCTAGCTCCTGTAAAAAACATTGCTATGCTACCACACAATTTTACCCCTTATTTCTTAGTTCAGAAAAGCATCATAATGTTTTTTTTTATTTCAGAAGTATCTCATTCAGGAAAAACACAAACCATTTTTGATTCCAGAGATGGTCTACTCAGAATTAGCTGCTGTATCTCTGCTTAGTGCTCCCCTGCATTATGTATACATCCCTGATGCAAAGCATTTGCAGACTGTGTAATTGTTCTGCGCTTCAGTTCTCTCCCTGTAAATGGGAGATAACACCTCTCCGTTTGTCTTTCTCATTTAGACACAGGACTTAGGGACTCTTATTATTATATTTGTTCAGTGGGTAATTCAGTATTGTAATTTTATTAAAACAAATAATTGTTGAAAATGGATGGAAGTATTTAACTGGCTAAAGACAGATAGAGAATTTGAGTCTACAACTGAAACTACAGGAAAATTACAGGACGTAACCTGTGAGATACAAACTTAGCCCTTGTGGGTCATTTTTCACCTTTATACTGCAATATTTGAAGACCAATTTTTCTTAACAAATACTTTACTTTAGCCAGACTGTTAGTTAGGGAAAAATATGCCCCAAGTGTTTTGGTCTAGGGATATGTACGACTAAGTGATAAAGATTATGTCGACATCATCAGAGCTACTTCCTTCCAAACATCAGGCTATGCTCCAACCCTGGCTCCTGACAACAGCAGCCAGCTCTCTAAAATTTCTTAAACAATTTTCAGAGAAACAAATGCTAACTCCAAATAAAATGATACGTTCTTCTGTATTATGAAAGATATCAACTTAAAGCATTTTCTTTTAAGAAGTCTTGCTTTTAATAAAAAAATGTAGATTTCTCTTCTGGCCTTACTCATATTTTTAATATAATATTTTCTTTATGTTTTAACTCCCTAGCTTGTAAAAAAAAAATGCAGGGTTTTATCGGTGTGCTGACCATGCATCCTCTACACTGTATTTTCTGCTCAAGGGGAAAAATGTTCACTTGCAAAACTGGAACTTGATTTCACGCTTCTTGGAGAAATTCCACATACTACAATTTACAGCTAACACATATTAAAGTTTAAAGTGAGACAGATAGTGCTATGGGTGTAATGAAGATTGAGAGGGATCCAAATGTCTTCTTGCCCTGAGTATTCAATGTTTTCTCCTAAAATTAGAAGAAATCATTTTATGACTTGCAGAGTTTTGTAAAGAATAGTGTGGCAGTATAAAATGTGTGCTAACCTGAGCATTGCTAAATGGTATTTAATCATCAGCAATACATTGATGTTTTGTAAAGAATATATAACTTCCATTAAAAATATATTTTTCAATTATTTGTTATAGCTTCTATGCTAGGAAGACATTGTGACATACCAGAAACATTTTGAATCCCATTGAATAACCTTATTATCTTTATACATGCAGTATATTTGAGAAATATCAATATGTTCTTATGTTTTTTATTGTAAATTGAAAAGTGAGACTTGTATAATTACCTGAGGGGCGATTGTAGGGAGGATGGGGACAGGCTGTTCTCCATGTTGGCCGGTGACAGGATGAGGGGTAATGGCTGTAAGTTGAAACACAGGAAGTTCCACCTCCATGTTAGGAAGAAATTCTTTCCTGTGAGGGTGACAGAGTCCTGGAGCAGGCTGCCTAGAGAGGTTGTGGAGTCTCCTTCTCTGGAGATCTTCAAAACCTGTCTGGACACCACCATCATTTTAATATATCATAATCAAGCTTAATATTGTATAAGAAATGATTATCAGTAATAAATGTGGCACAAATGAATGACTTTAGGGAAATTTAATCTTAAGTTTAAAACTAGACTGATTTGTCAGTCTTCCAAAGGCTCCATCACAGTGATCTCTAGTTGTCTAACTGATGTACATATATATGTATAAATGCAAATGTGTATTCAGTTGCGACAATAGACAGGAAAAAGAGCTCTCGATAGTGACAGATACCAAGGTCTTATTTTTTAACTCTACCAAGCATGCTTTTTTTTTTTTGTATATTATGTACAATTACTTGTCAAACTGATATTTTTCAAGATGTCTTGCGCCTACTGAAGACTGTGAAAAACAGTCCAAGGTCAACATCAACGCTTCAGAATATGTATTCTCACTGCTCCATGCATATGAAAAGGAGAATAAATTATTGATGATTATGACATAACAATAACAACTTAACCTTTATGCAAAGAAACCAAAACACTTCGCAAAGGATCTAGGTGAGTTACATCTTCCCCGGAGAAGAATCTGCTCATCTAGCACTTTAAGGCAGCTACTTCTCTGTGGGAAAGTAACAACTTTGTTAAAAGTACCGTGGATACAAGACATCTGGGATAAGAAAATATAAGATCCATTCAGTTCAGGTTGTATTAGCCCTTTGTGAGGCAAACAAATAAAAACAGCCAAGAAAAATTGTGCAGTGTCTCTTCCTTCTTAGATCTTCTGGAATTAAGCTGAGCTTGCAAGAAGGTGTGCAAGTGGGAAGTCACATCATTAAAATCAGAGAGCTATTTGGTGCTGTAGATACTAGGCTATCCCCAAGAAATCTAAAGTACCACATTCAAAACATACAATATAACGCTAGAAAAAAACGAAAGAATTATAAAAGATTTCTGAAATTCCAAAAAATATAAATGACAGAAGACTGTTTGTAAAGAGCTACCATGACTTAAAAATATATATATACATATATATATATTCCCAAAAGGAATAATGCCATTCTGTTTGCTGAAAGTCTTGAGTTGAAGGTCAAAACTAAATTTTCCCTTACTGTGCTTTCATGTTCATTTTTTCTCTGCATTGTCCATGGAATTAGAAAGTCGACAATATTTCTATTTAATTAGATGGTGGAATCTTATCTGCAGAGCTGTTCAGTATCCATGGGAGTTAGACCTTCCTGATGTAGCAATGGCATAAGTTCATTTCTCTCATGAATTCTGAAACAAAAATTGCTTAGGACTTCAAAAGCTCTTTAAAACACTTTTTTTTCTTATAATAAGACTATAAAGTGTTCTAAACACTTGTACAAGACATATCACATGGGAATCTAGACAAAATGTACTTTGCAATGCAGAACAGCTTCTGACAACCCAGATGTAGTTCAAAAATGGCACCTCATAGCTTTAGCAGCAGTCTATGTGGTATTCATACAGTAAGTTCAAGTAGTCACAAGACAAACAAATAATTTGCTTATTTTCTGGATTCTTGAAATATATTTTCATTTTACATGTTTGTAGTTAAATGAGATATAGATTGACAGAATTATCTAACGAATCTTAATAGAACTGATTGCATTTAGTGAGTTGTGCAGGAAATAGCCATTTAAAGTATCTATGTCCTTATTAAAGCACAATATACCCCTCTGAATTATCCATGTGTTAAACTATGCAAAAGGTAAAAGTATTTGTTTTTAAGAAAGGCCACAAGAAAAACTGCTTTCTCAGTATATATAACTGAATAAAGTTTTGAAAATAATTGCACACGATGCAATTTACACAAGTCCTTTGTGAAGTAGAAATCTGTAGCAGAAATGTTAACAGACAGCAGTCAACTATTGTGATGAGAGTGCTGAATTATCAAAGAAATGCAGTAACAATGCACTTAAGAAAGGGCAGATGTGTGGACTTAGAGATGATAAACAAGACAGGACTTAAATTTATCTGCTCTGATCTCTTAAACTAAATACAATCTAAAATTTCTGCTAACTGTGATAATGCATTGTAAGCTTGGATTTCAATTTTGATTAGCTTGCTTAAGGACAAGATGATCAAAGACCCCTAACATATTTATTTCAATTGTTTATTTGTTTAAATAGTTAAAAGTTACAATTTTAAATAATATTTTGGCATGCTTTAACAACTTTTTTTTTCTTCATTGTTTTGTAAATCCCATCACATCTAATTTTAGCATGTAGCTGCTTTCTACATGTGATTAGTGTCTTTGTGGTGAGTTATTTATAGGTACAGGGCCCCCAGTGCCAGCCTGTGCCCCATGTTATTATTATCCAAGTCCTGTGCTCCTCTGCGCTATATCCTGACCCCATTTCTCAAAAGTTCTGCTCTCATAACCAAGTCTGTGTTTCTCTGTACTATATGATTATGTTATAGCTGCAAATGCCCCATTCTGCAGTCTCCTTTGGTATGGAGTCATGACTGTCCCATACAAAGATAAGCAAAAGTCAGACAAATAAACCATAGCCGCCTAGTGACTACACAATTTACTATCACAGCTCACCTAAGCTCCAGGTACGCCAAGATAAGTTTAGCCAGAGGAAGGCTGTCAAGCAGCAATCCTGAGGGCTTGCAAGCTTTGTACAAAGGATGTGACCTTTATAAGGAATGGCAATATTATTTTACTGGGCTACAGAGTTGTATGTTATATAGATAAATAAACATAGTTTAGTATTGGTGTTAAGTAGACTTATATAAATGTAAATTCAAGACGAATTCCTTCTGCATTGTATTTCATTGTGTATACTTTCAAAGTCTTCTGTTGGCATGCTTGACCAAAGGATTGAAGCTGAACTAGGAAAAAATCAGGCACCAGGAGAAAATCAAATCAAGAGCTGTCAACTTTTTACCACACGAGGAAGCAGATATTAAAAGTCCTCTTTGTCAGAGGCCCTGTGTGGGACTCACTAAAAAGCAGTTGAGGTTTATCTAGTTAAGTAAATTTTAAATTTTAGATGAAGTTTAAATATGCAGTTAAACAACTGGTAAAGCCCAGAGACCTTAGCACTCTGCAAGATGGATCCTTAAAATATTTGCAAGTACACTGAAGACCTCAAACATGAACTTCAGGAAGTTCAATCAAGTATTAATGGCTGACAAAATTTCTACTGCACTAAATGCACATTGCCTCCTAATGTTACCGTCAAACACTCGACACAGGTGATGAAACCAGGATAGCACATATCATGAGGAAACCACAGTCTGACTCAGCAGATACTGAAAATAAAGTTGTTTGTAAATTGATATCCACTGTAAAATTATAATAGTAAACATGTAGCAATTGTAGAGGAAGAATTAACAATCTCATTGCCAGATGCCCCTCCAAAAAAGGGGCTATCTCCCTGCTTCTCACACAAGTGAAATTTTACATTGCTTATCACAACAGCAATTACCTTTGGCATGTAGGAGTCATGGTGGCAAAAACAAACCAGAAAAAAAAAAGCCAAACCTCCAAAAATCTCAGTACCCTAAAGATATGCTAAGGAATCCTTTTTCTATTCTTTTGCTTTTTTGTTTGTTTTTCTAAGAATATCTCATAGTAAAAGGAAGTCCATTCAAGCATACAAGTAATAGTGAGGAAAAAAAGAAAACCTCGGCAAACAGTATAGTTCTAGAAGTCAGGCCACTTATCCTGTTCTAATAAGAAAAATCCGTCTAATGAAATATTTAATTGAGTTTAACAAGACTGTTTATAGTTAATCCTAAATGCACTAATAGGAAACCTAACACCTACATTCAGTGTTATTTTTACTCCCTTTGGATGTTGCTCATAATTACAGTTTGCTCTTTAATTATTCTTCACGTATTCAATTTATGATTAAGACCAACAGCTTGCCCTGGAGGCTGAAAGTGCTGAGGTGGACACTGGTGAATCAGCAGAGAGCAACTCCTTCAGCAATATGCATCCGCTCAGAAGCGGCCAAAAAGCAGCTTTTCACTCTAATCATGGAATCCAGAGCTGGAGACACGGGAATAAAACTCCAGTAAGAGAACAACTCTCTAGGGGGAGAAGATTAAAGAACAAAATCTCACACAAACATGAATATATTTTTATTGAAGTAAATCTTGTGTTGGTAATTAGAAGTATAGCTTTGGCCTTCTATTGCATTAACTGTATATTCGTGTGATTCCCAACTTTCACAGCTTCCATTTGCTATTTGTTATTTTGCTTTATGCTTATTTTCCAATAGCACATATCTAGACAGACTTTCTCTATAGCTTTTATGTAATTAAAGAAGAAATTTTGACAAAAATGTGCTAAGGACAAAAAATTAACAACAGCAACAACAAAAAGATATTTAACTCTTTCCATCATTTGTGATACAGAATATAAATGAGCTATATGTGTGGAATTCTGCAGCCTACTTTTTCTGCATAAAATTCATAAAAGTTCTTTTATACCAATAAGATTTTTACCCTTAGATATGTTGCTAAGATTTGAAAGGGAAAGATTCTATTGTACAGGACTCATTTACATTAATGATAAATAACCACTATAGCACCACAAGATTATTTAATAGTTTGAGGGCTCTAAACAGATGACTACTGCCATAGTTTAGATCACAGATTAAGTCAACTCTGTTATCTTTTATAAAGCAATGATCTTAATAAGGCTAAAACAGTCTATTATAGCATAGAATAATTTTGCTATGCCTTGCCACATGAAATATCAAGAACCAGATTTAGTTTCTAGGCTGTTGACTGTCCAGCAAACCTTAAGTTAAACAAATAGGTAGTTTTTAGCCTATTTTACTTATTGGCCTTCTCACAGCCTTTAAATTTACCTATGATATATGTGGAAAATATCAAACTCTTCAGCAGAGTTAAGGCCTCTAAATTGCCAAGGACACAGCATGAATGATACTTTTCCCTCAATATGGAAACCAGGTGAGATAATCTTCTATTCCTAGGCAATATTGCTTTTTATTTTCAAAAATCAATCAAACTAGCTTTCTGAGTTTTGTGCAAACAATTTTTAATTACCTTTTTGGGAGAGCATATGGACTAGGAGCACTAAAGCTAGCAAGTCCACACAAACCACTGAGTAGTATATAAAGATGGTTGTAGAGATGAGCAGTACAAAACTAGCTGGGTCTTTGAAATGACGTAATTAGAGAAAATTTTATATACAATTCCCTCTTGCCCTTAACTAAGTAAATTATGAAATGTGATGGTGTCTTCTGGCTCAAGCGAGTTTAAATTTTGCTTACGGATGAAGATTTAAAGGATTTCAAATGTTTTTATATTTTATTGCATGCTAAGTTTTCATGCACTGAATGGTATTCACACTAACTACAAGCATTGAGTTATAATCCAATGGAAAGAAATGGGCTGCTAATCATTTTTTTTTTTATGTGACTACATAGAGGGGTCTCACTCTCTAGTTTTATCATCGAAGTTTGATAAACCAAAATAGACAAGGAGGTTGTATCTCAGTTCTCCGTATAGAAAAATAAATATTATCATAGCCTTTCTTCTCATTCCATTTCCCCTGTTATTTACACACTAAGTTTTAATTCAGATCAAACACCTGAGTCAAAATGAGTTGAAAACAGGTAGATAAGACAGATCAATAGCTGGAAGTATCCCTCCATAGAAATTCTGCACAGCACTTTGCAGCATAACTCCTTGCACTTGACACAGACTTCTGAATACTGATTTTTCTGAAAACTGAAGAACAGCTCTCGCATTATGAAATCCTGTCCCCCATTCCTGGGGGACAGGAAGCTGGGTGCTGGAGTGACTGCATGCCATGAAGCTGGCTAAGCCTCCTGTTATGATGAGATCAGGTGTAAGTCATCTCTTCACACACTGCAATCCTCTCTGTCACTGAAGAGGTAGGCACTAAGAGTCGTCCTTCTGGTAGAGCAGGATAAGAAACCGCATGCATTGGATCACAAACAAAATAATACATTTTTAAACTAGCTACCTATTGCATATATATAAGTGGAATTCAAATCAAAATCTTTTCTTTCTTTCATTGTAAAAAATTTCTCCCATTTTTAGGATTTGCGTGTGAATTCAGTCGCTTATTACTTAAGTATTTTTCCAGCTGAAATGTCTGTCACTGCTGAAACCGAATACTCAAACAAAGTGCTGACATTAAACCAGAGGAGCCAATTTTCATAGAGAGCTACTTAAGTATTTCAGAGCAGCAGTTTTGCATCAGCCAGGTCTTAGAGGCTATTTGTGATTTGCACAGTTTAAGCTGAAAGGAGGAAAAAAAAAAACACACACACATAGCTGATAGCATGGATGAATGCATAAAGCAATCCAAAAAGATTTTAAGAATAAACCTGTTACACAGCTTCTATTGGTTTGTTTCTTACCAGACCTGTGTTGCCTGTCTCTCTCTGTTCTTTAAGGGGATAACTGTGCAGTTTTCAGTCTGTCTTAGGCTTAGAGTTAAAGGGAAATATAGGAAATTGCTCTCAAGATAAGGATACTTTTCAGGGGCAATAGCTGTGAAATGCAGCTTTTCATAAAGTGGTACAAAATTTTAGCTCCGCTGTGCCTCCTTTTTGTCCTATATTTGTCGATATCATATACCAACAGTAAATCAATTGCTTTTCTCTACTAATGAGCTGCTCTATTTTTACCGTATTCAGTAACTTTTTTTTTTTCCTTTGCATTATTGGCTTGGAGGGAAGCAGAATGTGAAAATCTTTTAGTCTCACTCTGAATATTTCCGAGATACTGAAAGCATGCTTGCAACACATGAAGTAAAAGCAAGAAACTGTCTCTAGTAGAACATCTCCACCCTGATTTCAAAGAACTGATTCTGAGACTTGTGAAAATAGTATTTTCTGCAGTCATCTGGTCTTTTATCCCGTTAAGGGAAGAATAATCTACGAATTCTTGCAGAGGCTGGTGAGCAGAGCAGAGAGGCAGATAATTACACTCACTAGGACACCAAAAGTGTGTGAGTTCCAAAAGCTAGCTTTAAGATGCGCATATTGGATCATTTACATCTATAAATGCATCTCACTTCTTAGTATGTCATTTTAGTTGGAAAGGTAGTAGCAATATTAAATGTATATTCAATGAACATAGTAAAATGGATATACAGTAAAAAAAAGGGGGAGGAAATAAGAAAGGTTGAAAAATTAAGGAATGCTTTCTGCACTTGCATCTTTATTATAGATTCTGCTAATGTTATTAATTTCAAAAAGCACAACCTTTTTGATATTAAGGAAATGAATATTGTCTTTAAAAGACAGACACTAAAAATCTCAAGTAATACATAAGACATTTGACATCTTATGTTAAATGGTGAGAATGAGGAAAAAGAAAAGAAACTAAAATAAATATTTTAATATAGTCACTAAAACTTTTTTGATAATTTCAATACTATCAATATTGCTATTACTTTATTTTTAAGTTTGTGTATCATTGGATAGCCAGAAAAAAGAAATCAAGTTAAGTAAAAACATGTAGGGTAAATAAAAGTTCAAGATAAGAGGCCTTTCTGCTTGGAATATTCCTGTCCACAGAAAATATGGAAAACAAGAGAATTTATCACACTTACTCATGTAAGTGCTGGAGTAATGGAATTTTATTTAATTGAGTGTTA
>JAUBNY010000986.1:6187038-6223346 GCA_032275445.1 Crypturellus soui | reverse complement strand
ATATGGAAAACAAGAGAATTTATCACACTTACTCATGTAAGTGCTGGAGTAATGGAATTTTATTTAATTGAGTGTTATTATTATTATTATTATTGTTATTATTACAGTTCTTTCCATTACTGTTACTCTACCTGCCAAAATTTTCTATTCATTGCTGATTTATTTTAAATAAAATTTTTTGTTTAGTAAAGTTTGCTATACAGATACATGGTCAAGGCCAATTTTGTCATACTTGTTTCAAAAGTGACTCAGCTTTTCCTAACTCTTTTATATCTATCAGTTAAAAAAGTTCAAATACTGGAATTAAACTACATCTTAAACAGATAATGCAGGATGACAAGAGAAAAATTGCATTTAAATATTTTTTTCTTTGCAACCTAGGCCTAAGTAATTCATTTAAATTCAAAAAGAAGTCAGTAATAGAAAAGATATCTGCTCTTTGTTTCTTTTGATCAACCTGAAAACATTTGAAAATGTACAGTGTGAATAGAAAATAAAAATGGAATGCTGACGGTAAAGTTCACAAATCAGAAAAAAATCTAATAAAAAATGTGGAGAATAATAGGATCTCAGCAAGTTTTGGTTGACAGTATGGAAACCTGGATGTGCTGTAGTAATATTCCAGTAATTGACATCATGAAGAGCACAAAAATTTTAACCTGGAAGGTTCCTTTTTGTAAACGGAACCTGTTCTTCCAGTAGAAGAGGCTTCTGAACCTCAGTGGTTACTGATAGTGCTTATTGTATGAGGCATATTTAGATTAGACATGATTCCAAAACAAATAAAAATAGGGATTTTAAGGACTGGATTTCTATTTTTCTTTGATACTGTGGCTTTTTGTGAAGATTTATGTAGTGGTGAAGTGTGTGTATATATATATGTGTGTGTTTGTGAATATATATGTATCAATATATGTATATATATATATATTTTTTTTTCTGTCACAGAATCACAGAAATGCCCATTGGGCATTTTTTTTTTTCAAATCCATTTTTTGTGGCTACAGTTGCACTGGTACTATATGAATTGGTCATTGAAATGATATATGGCACATTAGGAAAGCAGCTGCTTCTCTATGAGTGCAGGAAGGTAAATTTTATATTGGTACTTTGCAATTATTTTCTGATTTTTATGTGTAACGATTGAATGAACAAAAATAAACCAGGAAGGATTTTTAAAATAATTTAATATTTATATTTAAGATATATTTTATTTCTTTGCTTTCAAGATTTTAAAATAAAAAATATTTAAAAGATTATTTTTGAATATTGGGGCAGATGTTGGGGGATGGGGTGAGACGAAAGGGAAGCCTCAGGTGAGGCTGAGGCTGGAGTAGGCCTTGAGCTGCCCTGTGGATGACCCCTGGTGCCTGCGCATGCTCAGACAGGCCACTTGGCATGACTGAGCAGTTTTGCAGAGCACCGGGTGGTTCATCACACCTGAGATGGAACAATCTAGCAGCTCGCAGGTGGGGGCTAGGTGCTCCCAAAGGTGGGGGCCGGAGCGGGTCGCACCAGCCAATCCGTGGCCCCATCCCTGAGCACAGCCAATAAGGACATTCTGCTGATCATTCCCCACCAACCCTTTGTCTCCCTTCGCCCATCATCCCTCCTCTCACTGTTCGTATAGAAGTTACTGTTCTTCCTGATTAAAGTTGGCGGTCGACCCTGTGATCATTTTGTCAACCGTCCGGGTGCTAAGGCCCAGGTCGAGGCGGGCCTTCCAGTGTGTGAAGGTGATAGGCCCTCCCTGCGGCGCACCTAGACGGTCTCTCCACTCTGGGTGGTTTTACTGACCGGACTTGGCAGACTTGAGACAGGCCCGGAGCAGTGCCGTCCCCCTTCGGGCCTGCGTCGGGAGATGGATGATACGGGACCCCAAAGGTGAGGAAGGCGGTCCCCGGGGGGGTGAAAGAACACGTCGGGAAGCCTCGGCATGTCGGCACAGCCCTGAAGGCCTGTGGGCCTGTGGAGCGGCGACTGCGTCCCGAGGCCGAATGGGCAACAGAATATTTCCATAATATTTTTTCTTCAATAAAGATTTAAAAGTAATAGATTTTTTTTAGTTTTTTATTCCCCCATTTAAGCATATTTTCTTATTTTTCCAATGAATAAACCTGTCTGCTTTATTTCCATTTTATCATAACTCACAGTAAAATTTTCAGAAACCGATGAAGGTGAAGATCTCATTGAGAGAAAGTTAAGAGAGTGGTATAAATTACATCTTCCTTAGGATTAGGGCTGGATAATTTTGCTGGAAAAAATATTATAAAATATATTAAAATATTATCATCTTCTATCTCAGCCACAAAGCAAACATTAGCAAGCATCTCTAAGTTTTCTTTTAGAGAAAGAAGTTTTTGTTTATAAAAATCAATTCTTTTTTAGTATATTAAATTTCCTACTGGGAAAGAAAAGAAGCTTAATAAAGAGAAATTAAAATTACGAATTTAAGTGGTCTTACCAATTGCTCAGAGGTAGTGACTTTTCTTAAAAAAGGAAGAGGCAAAACTTTCGAGGACTGTATACAGTGGAATAATTTTTTAGAAAGAATCAGTTGAGATCCTTCAGTTCCATTTCAAATGTATATTTCCATTTCTACTAGCTTGCAGAAATTAGGAAAGTGTATTGTGGATTTTGAGTTTTAAGTTATTTGAAATTCTGAGATATACATCAGATAGAAAAACAATGGGCTATATTAATAAAGTATGTGGAAATATTATTTTAAAATATTGAAGATACAAGAGTGAATATTTTTAGGTCTCTATGCAAAGAGATTATCATTATCATTAAATTTTACATATTGAATTAAAAAACGTTTAGTTTGCCTAATAATATTTTTGGTTCAGTCCAGGCTGAACATTGTGCACACTCATTGGCTTTGGCAGGAGACTCAGGCAGCCTGAGAGTCCTGCAGGGGCAGGGAGGACAACCAGGGGCACAAGTCAGATGCCCCTGCTTGGCCACTCCAGGGAGCCACTGTGCAACCAGATGCCGAGACAGCATCAGAGGGCAGTTAATAGCAGTTAATTACCTAGCTGGCTATGCTAGGTACCTCTAGTGCAAATGTTCAAGAATATTTTTTTTAACAAGAAGAACTACTATGAAGATGGGTAGTAAAGATAATAGTACATAAACCAATCTGTAAAACTGAAAACAAAGCTGCATTTGGCTTCCGAGTGATTATGTTTGTTGTGTAAGATGCAATCTGCTTCATCTGACCATGAGCTCCAAAGCCACAGATGGGCTGTTTTGTATTTAATGTAAAACCCAAATCAACCTTTACAGGTTGTTGTAAAGCATGTAGAAATGGAGAAAAATGTACAATGAGAAATTGTTTAATGATTTCTGGAATTATGAAATGATTCTATATTTGACAAAAGAAGGAGGGTAGTGGACAAGGAATTCGTCTACAACAATCCTCTCCTTCTCAAAAGATATGGAGTGAAATATAAGATTTTGATAGGGTCAAAAAAGATTTTGTGTCAGAAGTTGAAGGGCCTTATCAATTATATAATTGCCAAGATAGATCAAACCAAATTTGTTTTTTTTCTAGAGAATTAGAGAAAATCAGAAAAGAAAGAAAAAAACTTATTGTTTCATATGCCTTTTTTGCTTCC
The DNA here is from genome assembly GCA_032275445.1 of Crypturellus soui. Lineage (NCBI taxonomy): Eukaryota > Metazoa > Chordata > Aves > Tinamiformes > Tinamidae > Crypturellus > Crypturellus soui. The sequence goes on along the minus strand of JAUBNY010000986.1, from coordinate 6,219,726 downwards.
AGTTACAACTGAATGTCATAAAATAAGAAGGATTGTGCAGTTTTAACTATATAATAAACATTGTTGTAATATATCAATTCACGTAATGATCCTTTTCAGTTTCTCACATTACTGCCTTGACTCTTTCCAGAAATTCATAAATAAAAACTAATTTTAGGGTTTACTGACATTGTAAGATATGTTGAATAGGAATACACTCATTGCTTTGTAATAACTGTAATAATTGTTTGAATATACTCTTATTTTATTTAAGAGTAATAGAATTATTGTCAAAGCAGTCTCTCTTTTTGATAAAATGAAATCCACAAATGTGCTGTAGGCCATGATTATCAATATGGTTAAATAATAGTCAGTTTAGTAAGTGCTGCCATCTAAACTATCATATTTATGTTTAACTGAAAAGTTAACAACATAGTTGAGCTTCACAGAAAATATTCATTATGAATCATGCATTTCCAAACAGTAAGAAAAAAACAGGGATTATTTTTTCTCCTCTTCCATTTTCTTATTAGCCTGTACTCTCAGGACTGTTTTGCACTGATTTATTTTAATAAGTTAAATATATTAAAAATTTTATTTCCAGTTTTAGCAACTGTCAGGTGATCAGAATTTTACCATTCCACAAAGAGAGTAAACCAAACCCTTACAAATTTGTTGTATTTATTGACTGTTGGTTCTCTGAAAGCACAAAGACAGATTGTTTTTTTTGATGCTTTAAAAGCCAATGTCCTGACAAGTGGACATTTGTTGATAAAATCTAGTTATATTTCTCCTCTTTGAATAGATAGGGACATTTAAATGTAGTATAAACAATATGGAAAAAGGAGGGAAATTCATCATTCAAAATCAATAACAGTAGGTTTGATGGAGAAGAAAAAAAAAAGAGAATTGGAGGCAACTGAAGGAAATTAGACACCACAAAAAGAAATCTTTTTCATCCTTTTGAGAAAATTATTAAAACTTTTTTGTGGGAACATTAATAAGATCAGAGGAGCTTGATTCAAAGATTAATGATTCTCTAGATGTATGAAATACATCCATATCTGTAAACTTCCAGATATTTTTGTTAAACTATGTAGCAATAACAATACTTTACTTAAGCTATAGTATACTTCCATATGCAAAATCTCAAGCATAGCAGGTTTAACTATAGATCACTACAACACATTTTGCTTTTCTCATGTGAACCAGGACCAATCTGTACTGATTTCAGTAAAACAATTCCTAGAGACAAAGAGCAAATGGAATCCTTAGTATCTTTTAGTCAACATTTAATTCTGATTTCCTAGTTCCTACAGAAAAGGCTGACATAATAATCTGAAGATTTGCTGTATGTTGAAAGGCATAAAACTACTAATCTTTGCTGTTGAGATTTAGGAGGACTTGTTTATTAGTGATTTACATTTTTGAAGTTTTAGAGCAATTTGTTTTTAATGCATGAATTGACTGAAACAGCTAAATTACTCTCCAAACTCTATACAAACAAACTGAATGACACTAAATTCAAAACTCACAGAATAAAATAGCTTTCTACACCAGGTGTTCAAAGGAATCGACTGTCGTAAGATATGGATCACCAATATCTTGGTAGGAGACTAATAATCTTATACCATGCTAACAGTAGCCTTAAATGTTTCTTCATTTATGGAGCTAGTATTTCAGGGTGGGCTTGCAGAAAATTTGCAGCCCAGGTATAGGCTCCCTTGCCCTTAGTAAAATTCCTAAAAGCTAGTTTAAACACTGAACTATTATAACCTGTACCAATATTCTTTTTTTTTTCTTTTTGAATACTGCAAAACTTAAAGCTTAATAGTTGAAATTGAAATGTGGCCAAGAGGAGTCATTCTATACCAGGATTCTACTGCGATATTTTAAAATCCCATCTTTCATTATTGGTTTATACAAATAACTTGAATGTCATTATATTTGGCAAAATATCCTCAAAATATGAAAATTGATTAACATTTGTGTCAAGTAAGATCATGGGCAAATAAATTTTCTAGTTTGCAGAAAGTAAAATTTAGAAATAAAAATATGTGTAAGTTCCCTTGACTGTTCTCCTTTTTCTATGTCTTTCCCTTTACGATAATAGAGTATGAAAAAAAACCTTTTTTTTACAAATCTTATGTTTCAGGCAGAAATAACCTAAATAAGTGGGGCAGAATTAAAAAAAAAATCTAAATCTAGAGCTAAAACAAAACAAGACTGTCCTCAGGAGCTCTTTCAGTCTTCTTCTGTCCAGAACTGCCAATCAACAGAATTTTTCTAAGTCATCAGTTATTTGGTTTCCTGTTTTATTGGGTGTCTGATCTCAGTTTATGAATATCTCATTTACAGCTGTATTAAGCCTTCACAGCTGCAGAATAGCTCCAAAGGAGCTATGCTTTGAACATATGAAATGCTTTATAGTACTAGGTACATTGGGATATGAGGTTCTGTGAATTCCAAATTAAGCATCCAAAATTAGTAGATACTTTAGATATTTATCTCTCTGATTTAGATCTTATCTGTTTTACAGATAAGATTACCCCTTCCATGAATGAAAATCCATTAATTAATGTTTTGAAGCAATCAGAAATTACATAGTGATTCTAAATGCTGTAGAAAGGCAGTTTAAATTCCTTCTTTACTAAAATAGTAAATAAGACCTGGAGCCATACATTTAATAGAGAAGACAAAAATTAAATATTCAAATACTTCTCATTAGGTGAGAATCATCAGTTCTGTGCAACAAATAAGGCAGAAGTCCAATGGAAAAAAACAGTAAATGATCGTGAAAATGAAGACTATATCATATTGCATATCCACAAGAGGGATGAATCAAGTCTAGTACTGCCTAATCCTGACTTTGCAGCATTAGTAATTTGCTTCTAGCAATTCAATTACTAGAATATTGAAAAAAATGAAGATTTTTTCCTATTCTTTTTATATGAGTCTTTGGAAGACAAAAAAAAAATCCTAATATTTTTGGTGGCACAGATTAAATTTCCTGGCGCAGGTTAAGGAAGTGGCATTTTTTCCCCTCCTGAAATTGCCAAGGAGATGTGCACAATCAGACTAGCTGATGTTTGCTTCAAAACAATAGATATTCTTTCCTAGTTGTGTGGGGTTTTGTGTTTGTTTGTTTGTTTGTTTTCCTTTTGTGATGCTTGCAAGCATATGACTGAAATATTTGGGGTTTTATTTTCATAAAGTTTTTTTTACATTTGTGGCTATTTCTGTAATTATCTTTTCCACTATTTTGTTGATAGAAGTCTCCTGCAAAAGCTTTTCCCTACTAAGATAATGCTTGGATGACAGACAAATTTCCTTGTAAGCTTTGGTATCCTCTTTTCTATCTTTGCTCTTAGTGTAATCCCAATTACCAATTACATTTGAAAAAATATATATATTTCTCTCATCTTCATAAATTATTTTCCCCCCAAACAGCTAAATCTAATAGTGGAATGCATGAAGTGGATTTTTTTCTATCATTTCCTCACTGTATTCATAAAGGAGATGAATACAACAAAGTTAAAATTCCTTTCTAATTTGATTTCACACTACGTTTCTCACTGTTTGTATTAGGTGATTCTTGACCCTGCTAACAGTCAAATCAAATGGGATTTATGTGGCAAGAGAAGTGACTGAGCGTGTGAATACATGATAAATCAATCCTATTACTTGTTATGTATTTAAAAGCAGAAAAAATAGCTCTTTTAGAGTTATTGTTTTCTACTGGATATTTCCCTTCCCATTTGCAAAGATCCAGTGCCAGCTCGAGCCTACTCTTAATTTTAAGCAAGAACCACCTTCTTCAGGAGATCATTATATTTCTCCCATGTACAATGGCAAGCTGCCACTGTGTGAAGTTAGCCTGTAATGCACATGATGGTTCTGTAGGAATTTATAACCCTGATAATAAATTCAGATTTCTTAAATGGCATTACCAGATATTGAGGTCACCTTGGTTTGACAGTTTTAATGGAAAATAAACAACCCTAAATTACCATCCTTGTTTCTCATTCACATCTGAAAAACTTTTACCAATGCTTTTACCATAGCAATAGAAAGAAAAAACAGTTCTCAATGACAGCATTTGTTCCACTCATAATTTAGTTAATGACACTGAAGTCGTCCTCCATCTGCTGCTCTGCTGTCTCTTCCCGTCCTCTACCAAATGCCAGGTTTCTAGTGAACTGACTCCTCGCTGTCGGTGATGTCATCAATCAGGTGTCATAGGCATGCAGTTTTGCTGATGTGTCCACTAGTAATGTCAAAACTGAGCACTTTCCATTTAGTGCTTATTTATTTCTCCTCTCAGATAAAGAGAGTATCAGATAGAAGAGCTTGATTTCTCTGATATGCATTCCTAACTCCCATAGTAGCAAAGATTACTCTCAGAAGTCAAAATTGCTCTTGGCTATCACTTTGAAGACTTATGCAAGTGCTCCACTTTATTACTATGAAGAAACTGTAAAACCATCTCTCTGCTTACACAGTTGAGGTCTTCAGTAGCTGTTATGGGTTGCTTTTTACTGGAGATGGGAGAGGGATAAGACAATGGGACTCACTTGCATTTTCTGAGTTTTCTGGATTTCAAGAAATACATTTGTTGTTTCTGCCGCTGGCAAGCTAAAAGAAAGAGCAGAAAAAGAAAAGAGAACTGTTTAATAGAATCAATCATTATGCTAGATGGAAAATTATAGTTTTATTCAAAGTTACAGACAGAAGTAACAAGATATTGGCAAAGATAAATCTTTGAATGTGGCACATTCTTATAAAGGGAACAATTATGAATATGCCCTTGAAAAAAATAAAAAATATATATGTCTTAAGCAAGAGAAATATCTGAAAGTAGTCCTGCCAAAGGCAAACTGTAAAATCTTTGGAAGAGAAGAAGGAAGCAAAACATTAAAATATTGTACAGTAAAGCCTCTAATAAATCATTGCTTTAAACCATTTTCTGTGTTAAAAAAATATTTTCAGTCTCTTCTGGATATTAGAAAAAAAAAGTGAAAGTAGTGTTTCTCCTAAAAGTATCTTACTCTTTCAAACAAATTTAATCCAAAACTTTTTAAAAATAAGAATAAGAAATAATATGGAATCCTTTTCACATTCTGTAATCTTTTCAATCTATGGGAAACACCTTGCACGTGTAAAGAAGTACTTTTTAATCACAATAATAACATCCCATTCAAATCTTCTATGAGATCATTTTTTATAAGCTTATTGTAAAAACTATGTTATTCTATAACTATTCTATATGTTATTCTATAAAACTCCGAACATATTATAATTTTCTGGATCATTGTCCGTGCCAAAAACTCAAAAAATAATTTTTGCTAAGATCAACAGAAGTTACTTTTAGTTTTTAATTTGGGCTTCGGGTAAAAATGAAAAAATGAGATGTATATTCTTTTTTTCCAGTTGAATCTGGAAAGGACACCCATACCTATTTTTGTTTTCTCAGCCTTCATACAAGGATAAATTAGTGCACATAACTCCTTAGTTATCATGTCCATGACGCCATTACTCAGACTTGTTCTTTTTAGAAGTAGTTCTGATATATCAAAGTGTTCTTTTTTTTTTTTTCAGAAATAAGAATATTGTATACTTTGGAAAATGAATTTACTAACATGATTTTAAAAATGGCTTCTCATCCAACACAGGAGAAAGTTCAATACTTTTTTAAAATATTGGCATTGCTAAACCCACTTTCTCTTGAGAAAGTACAGTGTTACTGACAGCACTTCAAAGAATTGAGTCACCAGCTACTTGAGAAAATCAAGAATACTTCTAAATGAAACAAAACATAACTGTAACAGTCTATGCTTCTTACACCTGCAGAACAAAATAGAAGAGAGCACATTACCAAATGAAGAGCTACTGTGGAATTAGATGAAGTTCAAGAACTTGTAGGCTCTGTTTTGTCTGCTTGGAGCAGCAGGAGCTATAGTGACAGACTAACCCTTGAAATGTTCAAGTATAGTATAAACTTAGAAACAAAATATGCTATTTAGAAATCATCCAAGCCCAGATGAAATACTTCCTTTCTCCTTTCAATGTAAAAAAGAGATATTTTGAAACATGCCTTCTAGGGTATCGAACCCTAAACCTTACCAGCATTGAAATATATCATTCTTCATAACCAAATAATCCTTTCTTTGCAATTAAGCAATTCTAATAAAAATAAGAAGGAAGCAAATTTTTAAAAATATTACTATTATCTTCAGGAACTCTTGTCGTGGGAAATAAACAAGGATAATCCAGTCAAGAATTTTCTGATAAAATGGTGTATCTTTACTTAATTTAGATGGAAACTTTCCTTTCTGAACATGATATTGTACATGAAAATGATTGTATTGAAAATACAATCCGTAGAGGGGCTCAGAGAGGAACATTCTTGGAGAGGGTACTGGGAGAAGGTAGGGACATTCAGGGTTCCTAGAAAAGTTTTAGGCCGTGATCTTGAACCCAGATTCCCAAAAGGTGCTATTTCCAAATGAGGCACTACAAGATTACTTTGGTTGTGATGGTGAACCTTATTTTTTTTTGAATTATTTAAAGTCTTGTCAATGCAGAACAGGAGTTCCTGACCTTTGTTCAAGATGAGATACCTGTGTCTTGCCCAGCTCTAAGTTAGAGGATGTGAGTTATGAGGCAAATCACATTTATTGAACTTTCCTAGAAAAAAATTTCTTCTTTCTTTCTTCCTTCTTTCCTCTCTTGACCACAATTTACCTTGCTTGATTCTCTATGTACTGGTTATGTGTTGTGATTAATTTTTGAATGTTAGCACTATATGGAATGCCGTCTGGATAAATACAGTGATTGACAAACATTAAATATACAAGGAAAATAGGAATAGTTGCAGAAAAAAAAGTCTTTTAATTATAAATTAAAAAGTAGATGTTTTATTAAGTTAGTATAAACTAATTAAAAATAATTAATTTAGTATAAGCTAATTTAAAATAACCCACAGGAAAATAAATCTTTGTCTCTCAAGCTGTTTCTTAAATCAGGCTGTACACTCACCTCCTCCTATGTTATTTACTACTTACTTCTTACCCATGTATTGAGATTAAGAATAAAATTCAAACAGTAAAACACTTGGTCAAATAGTTGAGAAAACATTCTCTCTAAGAATCTGTAAAAGAAATGAAAGAAACAAGTACGATCATGCTTACTGATATGTATTTGTCTGTAATAATTGAAAATATAAGATTTTGACTAGTTTTTTTTTTTTAATTTGCTGGTGTAAATGTCATGTTTTATGATGGCAAATATAAAACACATTGATGTAACATTTCATGAAATCTTGTTGCAGTTTCCACTTTTTTCTTTTCAGATGCCAGTAATGACACCAGTGTAGTTGCCTTCCTAGGATTGTTTATGTTAAAAAAAATATGTTGGAAATAGCCAATTTATTTAGAAGTATTTACTCAAGATATGTCACTTTGTCAGTATTTTGAAATGTCAGCTGCCATGCAAACAAGCCTGCAGCGGTATTGCAGCATTTATTTATTAGATGAGCATTAAAAGAGAAGCATTAGTTATTGAAAAATAGACATTGCAGTGTGCCTACAGACATGGTAGAGTTATATAATTGAGCATGCCATACATGACTGAGATAACTTACCCTGCTTGCCCCTCAACATCCAATCTTTTTATATTTATTTATTTCAGGTTTGCACTTTTGAACATAAACTTAATGAATGGAGACTTCATTAACTTCAGCAAGAAGAATTAATCCAAAAGGCAAATATATGTCAGGTATGTTTATTTTCAGAAACGAACAACTAGTTATGAATGGGGAAAACATGTTTTAGGCTTATTTTTAGCATGCAACACTCTGTATTTTACTTCAAGTACACCTATCAGGGCCCTACTGAAAAGTCAATGGTAAAACAGTAGCTTTCTCAAAGGTTTCTCATTACATGTGATATCACTAGTAGCCAGGTACTGCTAAAATATTCTCTCCTGTGCAGACAATGTGAGTCTGAGTTAGGAAGAGGAAAACTTAGGTAAAGTATCCTTCTAGCCACACCAACATTTCTCTCTACCATATAACTTCTAAAGACCTAAAGCAAGCAATGCACCCTTGAGACTAGACAAAGATATGGGATGTTTGGACCAGTCCAAACATCCATGCCATGTGATGTTTGGCGGTTCAAAACTGCATGGCAGATTGAAGGTGTAGATGTAGGGATATGAATCTGTTGTTGTACATTATATCATTATATAGAAGCAGTTAGTGGGAAGCTTTGCTGTCTTGATTACAATGATGTAACATGATTCAGATGCTGGAATTTGAAATTATGCAAATCCAGCCTTCAACATAGATGTGTCTTCCTCTAACAACAGAGGTAAAGACCAAAAGATCATATCAGAGCTAAGTGGTAGGCTCATATTCACTCAGAGTCCTAAAAATGAGATTAGGTATCTTATGCTAATATCATTAATTCAACCTCTGAAGGAAAAATAAATGTAATGATTATGTTCAGAGATTCTTTTCCATTAATTTATGATTATACATATATATATATGCATATTCATTATAAATGATATGTAGAGGACAAAAAGATGACAGTGCACAAGGTTTTGAGTCTATTTTCCTTATATCATCTGTTCAGATATGAACCACAATTATGAACTATGTTTTTGTGATGCTGGATCCTAATAAATAAAAAGGTGAATTTCTCTCACTAAGATCTTACAATCAATGTACAAGACAAGAATAAGAAGATGAGTACATATATACAGTTTGAACTTTACTAAAAAATGAGACAGTATTGTTCAGCAATCAATGCAGTGATAGCATCTTATCTGTACCTTTCCATTAAGAATAATGGTAGTAAATAGTTTAAAGAGAAGATTTGAAACAATAAAATTAACTGGCATTTAGATTCTTACAGTTCTTTTTTTCCAGGCCTGGGGGATAACCATGGAAAAAACATATATTCCATGTTGTAGATCCATAGAGGATGATTTTTCACACAACATAAAAGTTATTTTAGTTATCAACATATGCCTTCCCCAAATTAGATTCTTCAGTAATCATCTGCTTCATAGCACTTTGTAACAGTAATATTAGCTAAATATCAATAGTTGCGTCTCACAAAGAAACTCTACTTGAATAACTGATGCTAAGCAAACTGAATGAAAAAAGAAAAATTCCCATACTGGCCTTTCAGTTTTTCATCCAAGCTTCTGTTACACACAGAATTTTGCATAATTTGTAATTAACAGTACAACCAGTCCTTCTAATAATCAAAACTTGTTTCAAAACAGCAAAAAGAATGGGAAAACAGTGTTTAGAACATAAATATAGCTTTGAGATTATCACTGAAAATAGTTATTTCTAGGTTTGTACCGCATTATCAAAGTGATTGCTTATACTGCTATAAATATTAAAAATGTGTGTCACAGTTACATGTGTTAGTAAAAGACTTCACAGTTATATATAATATTAGGTATATGTTGTAGCAGATAATGCTAATCTTCTTGGACACTTTTCCTGAACTTCTGTCAATAAGCCCAATTTTGTTCACAAATTAACAATAGCAAAGTGTCTTAAAAAATTTCACTTTTTGTACTTATCCTTTAATCTAACATAAATATTCATGATTAATTTAACTGATATTTAATTACATTTGCCACCTGTAATAAAAAAAAAAAAATCTAAGTTTTGCTTCTTTGAAAATTGCTGATACTGGTATAAGATTATGAAAAGATTTAAATAACTATGCCAGACATGCTATGTTTGTTACTTAAGTAATATTTTCTGGTCTTGTTTTTATTAGTCTAAGTTATGCCAGATCCTAAATCATTCTGACTTAAATAATTTCTAATGCTATTCATTTTCTATAATGAGAATGAAGTTTCATGCACTGTTCTGCAGGCAACATAATAATTGAAAAAGCAATAGCCAAATCTGTCATCTTAACTGAAAAGGGAGATTTTCTACTTCTGTCAATGAGACCTGCATAGACTTAATCAGAAATAGATTCACTGATCTTACTTCCTGCTGTAGTCATTGTGGGTTTATAAGCTAGAAATTTAAAGCATGTACCCTTACATCAATGATACATTTAAGATTTGTGAAAGTCAGACAAATCAACTAGATCTAGTTTTATTTAGGGACTTCAAAATTAATTATATATAGCAAATAAAATGCAATAAAATGACTGATGAGACAAACTGCTATATATCCTCATGTATCCTCATGTATGTGGTTATTTCTTTATTCTTATATCTTTTAATCAGAAAATTCTAGAGTCAGGTGAATTAAATCGGTATTTTAAAGTGTACTTAAATTGGAATCTTTCATTCAGGATTTCAGTTATCTTGACAGATATATCTAAGCAAACAAACAAAAAAAAGGTAGTAGACTGTGGACATGAAGCACTATTATTTGCAGAAGTCCTAATTATTAGCATTTTATAGTTAAGGTAAGTTGAAATCCTAACTTTCACACTGTTTGAAACTCTGATGATGGCTATTTTTGATGCTATAGAGCAAAGCTGTGCTATCCTTTTGTTTAAAGCTCTCTATTATCCATGAGTTTAAACATAATACATAAAAACTCCAGTAAAGAAATAGCAAGCTATGACTGAGTCAGCCATGGAATAGAAAAAAAAAAGTTTTATCCATATCAACAAAATAACCCCTAATTGTACTAAGCAACAATTTTATCCAACTCATGAACTGTTTACCTCACAGTTGCTGGTACACTTCCCTAAAATTTAAAGGTCAAAACTAAAACTGAAGTTTGCCCAAAGAAAGGTGAGATTTTAAACAAATGGGGTAAATTTTTACCCCATCTCTTTTACCCGAAATGTTTTTAGGTAAAAGAGAAATGAGAACTTTTGGTCCTTTGCATGTGAACATAGGCCATGAGATTATTATATAGGTGAAAACTCTCAGTAAAATTGATGCTTCCCCTTTGGCTCCCTAGAAGAGTATTCATCTGAAACTATTACAAAACAGGCCACCCTTTAAAATAATCCTAAAACTACCATCATCATGATTAAAGAAAGAAATAATACCCCAAGGGGAAAAAAAAAAAAGAAAAAAGAAAAGAAAACACCCAGCTCTGAAAATCAGGAAAATAAAAGCAAATTTGGCCAGTGTCTATTTTTTTTTCAGAGTTTAGCCATTTTCTTTCTCTCTGGGAACAAAGCTACTTGTTCCCACTTGTTTCAAAGCTTAGGTCATCCTCCTCCTCTGACTATAAATTTTGACTTACAGTAAGCCAAATATTGGAACAGCACACTATTCTATAAAGAAAGTAGAAAATGTTCTTGATGCAGAAACTATGGGCTATCATGCCACAGTTTCCACAGTTTGCTCTCTCACTGGCTATGCCACAGGGGAGAACTGAATGGCAAGCTAGGGACATGAATATCTTTGGCTCAGGTTGTTGCATACTCTCTAGGCTCGTGAGGGAAGCTGCATTCCCAAGACTCAAGTCCCAAGACTCCCAAACTCTGTTGGAGTCTATATTTACATTGCAAATGATCGTAAAAAAAGGCATATACATTTTCAAAATTGAAACAGCCACTTCCGCGAACCTAAGAGATTTTACTTGGGACTATTTCTAGTTGGTCCCTTGAATGGGATCCCCATCAGCAGCTGGAGTAACTTCAGTGTGCTCCTGGAGAGCATCTCTGTGTTTAGTTACATTCAAAAGAACCCCAGTTAGAGTGAGCTAAAAGCAGACCATGATGTTAATCAAAGTAAGTAGAAATGATCAGGGGAGGTACTTCAGAAGCACAGTTCTCAACAAAACTAAAACACTAGTGTGCACCCTTGAGTCTCCCCAGGATACAGCACATCCCTTAAAAGCAGCACATCTTTAAAGACACTTCATTGTTCCTTATGTAACATCACAGACTGCTTCATAAGTTCTCAGCTGTGTCAGTGATGCTCCACGAGTTTGACTGTGAGCAGACGCAAACCTACTGAGCTCTGAGACGGAGAGACACAGACTGTCTTTGAACAGAAGCCATATAGGAGTTACATTTCTGTTGCACTGAAGCTGATTTATATCATGCTCAGGCTGGAGCATCAGCAGAGTGCTCATCATGCCAAGACTAATCAATAGATTTTGTTTCAGCAGTACTCTATGTGCTTTCTGCCAGCTCTTAATGTTATTCTAAGATGAGGACAATGATAATGATGCAAAAATGTGTAACACTTAACAGGTATAAATTTTATATGCCCATATGTTATAGGATACAAAATTACACGCTTTTGCAATATATCACTGTAAATAACAGCCATAGGAGCATTCAACAAAGAGAAACTATCCAAAAACAACCAAACACCCTTCCTCCGCAGGAAAAACCTCTATCAATTACTTGAAAGATTTGACCAGAATTTGTCAATTCCAAGATCATCAAGACCACTTTTTAATGCAAATTTTGTGGACATCTGAAGAAAATCACTCATTTCTAGTAAAACGAAAGCTAAGAAAAATGGTCAATAAAAGCAGGCTCAGTTAGTTCATGCTTTTGCTACATGCTTCTTAAACGCATAGAAGCAATGTAACAATTAAAGGAAATACTTTCTTTACAAATGATGGTGAGTTGGACCCTGTCTGCCTCCTCCTGCCACGCTGGGGCTGGGGTTGCCCAGGTTCATAGCCAAGGCAATGCACCTGATGGCCTTGGCAAGAGGCTGCCATGCAGCTCTGCAGTGGCCCAAGCTCCAACCTGTCTAGAGCTACTCTTCCTAGCTGGAATGATCTGGAGTGTAGCCCCCCCAGGCCCTTCCCCAGGCTATAGTTTCAATAGCACCCTGGTCTGCAGGAAGGTTTACTACATAATCTGCCCTATAAATCTCTAAGGTAGGACAACTTTCCTCTAATCAAGATCTCCATGAAGACATTACCAGACAGAAAGTGAATTAAGTGTATCCGGCTTTTTACTGAAAAAGAGAAAAAGGATTAGAAGGTGATTTTCAGCAAAGATCTGAATCCTGTTCTATCTTTTAATATTTATCTGAACCCCCTTGCTTTTCATATCCCCTCACACTGAGTTGAACCCTGCTGAAAATTCACTAATTACCACTAAGCTTTAAGTGATATTAGCAGCTCTGCTGGTTACCTAATCACTTCACTCTCAGTGATCCATTATCGAAGACGTGGTGCTCCATCTATTTCAATGGCTGTGGCATGGCATTGCTGTCAGAAACCACACAATTTCTGGCAGCAGCAGCAGTAAAGGTATATAAAGCTGCAACACTTTGCTTTATTTATTTATTTTTTATGGAGAACACAGTAATTGAGTAGATAGAGAGATTTAGGAAAGATAAACCTTTATTATAAAAATATAGGCATGCTCTATCAGGAAAGTGAAGGGTGTAGTTTTAAAAGAGTTCAGAAATACATCAAAAGTCATATCACATTATTATTCAATTTGTAGTGTAAGTGGAATTAAAACGTATTTGCTAATTCTTAGTAAGAGATTATCTGTTTTGTGATAGGTATCTTATATCTATAGTCTTGCTTATTCTTTAATTGTTACTGCACAGTCAGAACGTAACTGATAATTTATATGGCATTATATGAAGGTAATTCAGTTGGATAGCAAAAGCAAGTCACTAAATATTCCACAGTTCCCATTGAATCCTTATGTCAAGAGCCTTGAAACTTAAGCAATTGTATAAAAGCATTTATAAACTGCTTTCCTTATTATGTGTTCTTTGGAAGCTGTTTTAACTCATGTTCATGAATGAGATAAAAATGCTTCTCTTGCATAGTGGTCAGAAAGAGAAAGAAATTTTAACCTGGTAAAGGCATCTATAACATGCTAAAGTGACCCAGCAGCCTCATTTGGAGAATAATTCTCTTTTCATGGGCTCCAGCCTGGAAATAGGGTGAGGATCTCATGGAGAGAAAGACAAAAGGGAAGGAAAACTGAGTATTTTTTGACAGTTTAACCTCCACTCACTACCTCCTCTTCCCCACCCCCATATATAGTTTATTTTGCGTTTGAATTTTTGTATTATTGTGACTGCTCCTCTTTTCATGGTATGAATACTGTGTGCCTGAAAGTCTATAGGACATAACAAACTGCACAGCAGTATACCCAGCAGGCCCATTTCATTTCATATATCATTCACAGCTTGCTGCTGAGATTCTAAAACTGCCTATAACTTTGTCATAATACTAGAAGGAGAAGAGCTTTTAATTGTTTTCTAATCTTAGGGAAGTTCTTAAGGTTTTTGACACCCCTCCCTCCCCCCACTCCAAAGAATTTATTTTTTTAGTTTTATATTCTCGTAAGAAAAGGAATTGAGATGCAAGTCTATACCTAGGGATGCATTCAAATTCAAATTTTATCAGTTTTCAGAAACTTATTGCTGGGAGTATGCCTTAGTAGTACAGTTGTAGTTAAAGAACCAGATTTCAAAGGGTAAGCCTGAAACTACAAACTACACGTAAGTGCCAGTATAATCAATCTGTGGCTTTCTTGAAAGCATAATCCTATCAAAATAAAATCCTTTATCCTCAGGATATTAAGAATTTAAATTTGGAAAGTCTTTTTTTTTTTTTTGGCTGGGTAGTATAAAAAAGCTTTTATGTTTATGTTGTTCTTTTTTTACTAATGGATCCTAGTCAACAACTTTTATTGAACTAGACTTTCCAGAAAACAGATGAAGTAAAGATTTCAAAAGTCTGTTGATTTTATTTATTACTTTGTAGTAATGAATTCTGTCTAGCTTGTTAAATGGATGTACATCAAGAACTCATAAGACAATGTCTGTTTGCCAAAGAAAGCCAACATTTCTAAAACTGGACTTTTGTGCCTTTACATTTAAGAAGATTACAAAAATTAGACATCCATTCCTTAAAATCACAGTTAATGTATTTCTTAATTCCTATTTCAGTGACTGCTGCTTACGCCATTAGTTTGTTCCAAATATATAATTATAAACCAGAATTTAAAGTCAGGATAAGGAAAAAGAGTGTATGAATTTCTGTGGTAAATACACAGCTCATGCTCTGTCCTAGAACTGGGAAAGAGGAGCAAATGCTGCTCACATTTATTTAAAAAGAGATGAGTAGAAAAGACTGTTAATCTCCAAATTTCTGCATTGATTGAAAAAAACAATATTTCTTTTTTCTTTCTTTTTCGCTTGAAAAACAGAACTAGTTTCAGTTTTCACTCACTAATATTTTCTATAAATTTAAAATATGGTAATCATGGAAAAATAAATTGAAAATGTTAGCAGATTTAGCAGTTACTGTCATATATTTTATGCATATGTCTATGAATATGAATGAATATATGTGGGTGTATGCACTTACAGATACACACAATTCGTATGTAGAATTTTGAATTAACTACAGAGACTATACAGAAATTTAACTCTTCAAGTATTTCAGTTAATATATCTAGCAGTTTTCAGTTAGTTCTGTTTTATTAATTTTGCATTTTACAAGGATAGCTTAAGTAGGACTGCATTTCACCATGAAACAATATCTTTTTAAAACTACTTACTCATTTCTTGCCAGCTTGTATGGAAAGTTTTGCAACAACCCACATTTGTAGACAGCTGGAGACAACATCTTCTTTCAGGATGCATTTCTGATATGGATAGAAAAAACAGAACATGAACATTAGGGGGGTTCCATGGAGTTCATGGTTCTACAACCCTTATTTTATGTGTGTGAACTTAAAATGGAGGATTTGAAAAAAAAAAAAAATCCTAATTTCCAGTGATAAATGACAAGACATGATTTGGACATTTTAGAGGAAACTGCAGGTTTTATCTGGATTAGATAAGACTGTCACTAGAAAGAAAGCATTTGGAAGTAATTCATGTCTCAATGGAAAGAAACCATATCCAAGAAAACTATGTTTTCTGCTGGAGTAAGCTTTCACTGTCAAATAAGAGAATGGGCCAAATAGTTAAGATAACCATATTCCTTGTACTTTATGAAATATTGGCAACTGGAGGCATAAATACAGTGTAGCTGGATTTAAAAGAGGGACCAGTCTTTCAGAATATGAACTTCTAATCTAGTTCTGAACTTCTAATCTAACAATCAATATCACCTGAGCTCAGGTTGTGAAACTCTTTATTCCCAGCCTATCCCCTTCCTGGAAATTCTTCTTTCTTTTTTATGACATGTTTCTTATTGCCTAATCCATTTATCTTTAGGGACATGCAGTCCATCCAACTGAGCCAAAATACCCTGTACAGCCAAGACAATAGCAGTAGAAAGCACAGCTCTGAAGAGCCAAAAAATAGATAAAACAGATAGTGCACCATCCTGTCCCTACTGAAGCCACTAGGATATTTAAAAGCTCGTCATTTGGCAAAATACCCTTTTACTAAGCACAAACATGGCCTTGTGAATGACACATTATCGCTCTATTTGCTGTGTTGCAAATAGCGTCATTTAGCCTTTGCAAAATAACTGTGTTTGATCTAGGTAAAGAAAACATTATGTTCAGATGAACTTCCAAGTAGAAATTCCATATGAAGGATAAAAGATACAGAAAGCTCTAAGTCTTTGGGAAAAAGTAGTCTTTATTATCTGCATTTTGCTATAATATTTGCTAGAAATAGTTAACATTGCTAAGATATCAGCATATTTATAATATTTTCTGCTAAATGCATATGTTAAGGTATTCAGGCGGATGACTAGACTTTCACCTGAGGTTTAGATAACTGAACAGACTGTGAGAAACTTCAGGACATGACATGAGAAATTGCTGAACACAACAAATAATGTGAGGAGAAGCTGGCAAAAATTGCAGGTAGTATCATGAGGGAATTTACACGTGATTAAGGGGGAGTTAAGAGAGACAGTTTTGCTTCACAGGAGTTGAATGCAGGGATTTTTGGGGAGATGGAGTCTTGCAAGGCCAGCAGCAGCTAGGTCTACCAGTAACACACCGAGATGCCGAGATCACAGGATCAGCAGAACCAAATTAGAGGACAGATTTAGTCAGTAGGGGTGTGCTGGTGTACAGCTCTTGAGGGTGTCAGTCTGAAACTCATTGGACGGTGATAATGTGCTAGTCAGAAGTAGGTATTTCAGTACACACACAGTTCTAATTGATAAGTAGTATGCATTATAAAAATGTAATGGTTTTACAGTTATATTTTATGACCTGATCTGCAATTTTATGCAATAAATTGATTTGGGTAGTTTTGTAGAATTCATTGTGAAATACCAAAATATGTATAAAAAGTGTTCAGTAGCATGACAGAAGTGGATCACAGTATATCTTTTATGATCACGCTTTTTTAAAAAAAAAGAATAAATTACATTTTCTAAGCATTTACAGATTTGTTCTTAGAATATCTAAAATAGAGATTAAGATAGTAGATCTGTGTCAACTCCACAAGGAAATGAATGAAAATTAAAAGTTTCCAATAGCAACCTTTCTATCGTCCTGTTGTTGCAGCATTTAAAGTGGCAATCACAAATAAAAGACTTTTTTTTCATAAAACTGTTATAGTTACGTATTGTAATTTATTTATGTGTATAACCTCACGAGGTTATACACATACCAACAAGGACAAGTGCAGGGTCCTGCACCTGGGGAGGAATAACCCCAGGCAGCAGTACAGATTATGGGTTGACCTGCTGAAAAGCTGCTCGGCAGAGAGGGATTTGGGAGTCTTCGTTGACAACAAGTTAACTATGAGTCAGCAATGTGCCCTTGTGGCCAAGGTGCTCTGGGTGTCCCTGACGGAGCAGGGGGGTTGGACTAGATGATCTCTAGAGGTCCCTTCCAACATTAATGATTCTGCGATTCTGTATTTATATATAAACATATGCACTGTATATATATATAATTATCTGCTTACATATATTATATCCATATATATCCATATAGAATATATTTTATATATACATATATAATAAGTGTACATATATAATATATGTATTATATACACATATATATAAAATTAACTGTTTCTTTTAGCATTTCTCTTTATTTCAGAAGTAAACTGGTCATCCACAGCTTTGATATTGGAATATGTCTTTTAGGATCCTCCAGCTAAGGACAGTTTTTGTACTCTGTAATCACAGCTGTGAGATAGCCCTGGGATAAGTATCCTGTAACCCTCCAGAAAAGGAATTTGTTGACATTCAAAAATGTCTGTTTATCTCAGCAGTAGAAAATTCATCAGCAGTAGTTTCTGTCAGGGAATATAATAGAAATGCTTGGTTAACGATGCAAGGAAAAAAACAAACACATACGAACACTCTACTTTATTGTGTTATTTTATAGCATACAGTTTCATTTATGGGACAATTTATCATTAAGCCATATGCTATAAATCATAATAATTTGTGGTGGTTTTGTTGATTTTGACATTCAATGATCATTTTCCATCTGCATAAAAAAATATTGATTTCAAAAATCAAGGGATATTTGCAAAATCTTTTTAAAAAATGCCCAATATAAGAACCTGCTACTCATATCCATTGGATTTCAAGACTAAATTCGACTCAAAGTTATATTGTAATTAATCTGGGTATATTCAGGAATAATTGACAGCTATAATTGGCTCTCTTCAGCCTCTTCATTCTAAAACCCGGATTCTGAAAATTTCATGGAGTAGTTTAAAGGAAACAGGTAACTCAGTGGCCATAAAAATTTCACTTTGTCTCTGAGAAGGAAAAAAAGTCCCTCAGATTCTCATAAGTAACTCAACATCTTTGTGATTCACAGCAATTTTCTATTAAATAGTAATTCAAGAAGTACAATGTTAAAAATGCCTTCTGTTTTGTGCCTATACTTGGATTCTGCATCTCTTTCAGAAAGATGCATTCGGTTCAACAGTGACTTTACTTAGAAAATTTTTCTCAGCCCTATTCATTGAAGAAAAGTATGTCTGCATATGAAAAATCATACATATACTCAAGCATGTATATATATTTTTCCTTATGAACACTTGAGTGGTGAAATTTGATCAAATGAGAACAAGATAAAAGCATATTCAAATCACAGGAGAATGCCATGAATTCAGATCATATATCTGGCAATTTATATTATGAAGTTACTTGTTTTATTAAAGGAGAGAACAGATGATTCAGCTTTTGAGTCCTGTACTATTGGTCTCATCAGCACTGTTCAGAGAGATCCCCCTTCCTCTTTGTCTTCTTTTAATTTTTGAGAGCCTGCATTCTGAATCCAGCTTTGAGAAAGGAGATTAGGTCTTTTCTTCTACTAGCAAAAGGCATCAAGAGAACAGAGCTTCAATTTGGCAGGGGTTCAAAAGTTTCAAGCTTTAAAAATGCTTGGATTAATAGGCCAACAATCAAGTTTTACAGTCCAATGAGAAAACAAGTGCAGAAATGGATAATCAGCATGGGGTAGAACCAAAGATCTGCTGCTGATTTGAAGCATATGTAATATTTGCTCAGAGAGCAGATTAGAATAAATTCTGCATTCTTGGAGACTCCCAGTTGACATTTGGTTCCATCATATTATTACTAATTTTCATTATTTTATATATATATATATATATTTTTGGTAGTGCAGACACTTGCTCTAATAAAAATGATTATTTTATTTATTTAAGAAAATACTGTGAAATAGAAGTATTTTATTAGGATTACACCCACACACAAACCTTCTAGGTACTAGGCAATAGATTAGTGATGCTATGAATTACATTAACCCTATGAAGTGAGACTATTTTTGCTCCAAATGCCAGTTAGAGAGTAATATGTATACAGTAAGAAACGCTGCCCAGGGCATTTCCTGGAGATTAATGAACTAATCGCCATTTGGAGAGTTAGTTGCTTGAGGCAAAGCTGCTCATTAATCCAGAGTTGTGGGTGTTACATGATTTGGGGATTTTTAATTCAGCCACAGAGTAAACTCTCATAATTTTCCCTAGGAGCATTTTCATTTTTCCACTGTGCCAGAAGCATATTAAGTTTGAATGGGTGGTATTCCTATATTGGGTATTCATAAAATATTTATAGCTAGTACAGTAGTATCAGGTTTTTATTTTAATTCTTAATATTCTACAAGGAATTGTATTGCTAATATACTATATTTCCACTATTTCCCTGGCAAAACTTTTCTAAAACATTAAATAATACTAAGATAAAGGCATTATGCTGAATCCTGAGAGCAACATAACCAGTCCAAATAGAGTGCATTCCAGGGCAAAAACGCAGAGCTTATCTGAGGGGATGCCAAAGGATTAAAAATTCCATTGGTTAGTTTAACAAAACTGGAACTCAGTTGCTGAAACTAAGACCCAAATGTATGTGACACAACATTTCCAGTATAGGAGAAAGTATTGCTTGGCTATTCAGCTTAGGTAATGCAGGATATAACACTCAGCAGGAGGTAGCCAAAAATAAATCATAATTTAAAACTGCATCTCTGGCCTGCCAAATTCTTCTGTTTCAGGAAAGCTAAAAGAAATCACATTGGATGAGATCAGATTTATTTCTCTTCCAAAAGAAAACTATGGAATAAATAGAAAGCAATAATAGTTCTGTTATTTGTTATATATAATAAAAGTTTTATATCTACACTGATAGATGTGTTTCTCTTATAAAAACAATAGCAGTCAAATAATATTTATCTTAAATTAGCTAGATTAATTAATAAAATTTTCTTAGCAAAGTTTTTGTCAGTGAGTTTTAAGTGTCTGCTCTGCACCACTACAATAGTAAGAAAAATTCAGTCTCTGTAAATCTTGACTTTCAGTGGAAATATGTGTTTATGTCCCACTCATTGTTCAGTATATCTAAAAACTTTGGAGATTCATAATTCTTATGGTAATATCATAAGCAGTTCCAGTGAAGCTCTAGTGGTTAGTCTCCTCTGGATACATGTGAGTATAAGTTTTAGAAGAAAATAAAAGGGAAATTTCTTTCACGCAAATTCTAGCTGATAAATTTCTATAGCAGATTAATTAACACCCAGCTACTTCATTATCATGTTCAATTTCACAGTTCTAACTAGAAGGTTGTTTTGAACAAAAAGTGAACCAAAACAAACAAATAAAAGAAACAAACAAACAAACAAACATTACCAGGTTCTTTGAGAAAGTATACCTTTAAAAAAAAAACCCTCCATAACTCTTAAGTTGAATCATTGAACTGTTGCATAAGCATATGCCAACTTCTTTACAGATGTTTTGCCAGTTTCTTATCCTGAATACTTCGAATCATGAAGCAAATCTTGGATCTTTCAAAACAGTCTCGAAAATGAACAAAAAATATCTTGTTTACAACAGAGTATTGCTAAAGAGAATCTCCACAGACCCACAGCCTACTGCATGGTTTGAAGACCAGACCATCTGTGTCTGACTAGGTGATGAACAACCAGTTATGCAAAAAACACTTGCCAAGGGAGGCAGATAGCAAACATCCTCTCCTGGGTGTAGCTTTTAATTATGTTTGATCTGAGTACAATGGGGGTGCTGAAATCACGTTTCTTAATTCTTGCCTCTGGCCTTTTCCCTTGCTATTCAATGGTCTACTGAGAGAACATAACACACCTGGACATCTTCTTAAGCAAGAACAGGAAATAGTGTGCAAGTGATAAACTTTCTAATTTTGTGAGGGAGGTAGAAATCTAAATTCTGATTACCTCTCCAAAAGGAATGATTTAGCAGAACAATAATCTGTTTAGGACAAGGAGACTGTCATTAGCAAATGTTCCCTACATTTATCTGGAATATTTTTATAAGACACTTTGAGTAATGAGCCTTTGAGTCTTTAATTCGTATCTCTGTCAAAAAGACTTAGTGGTATTTGAACACAAAACAGTTTGCATTATGCTGGAAAAGTTTTGTAGAGTTTAAAATGGATGAAATAAACAGGAAATTGCAGAAACTGCAAATATAAGATTTGCATTAAAACCCAGATGAAAATAAGCAAACACATAAGCCTCTCTGTACGTTTTACTGATTCATCCTGTAAAATTACATGTAAAGATAGTGACTCTCTGGAAAGCTTGTATAGGATAAGTTATTCATATCAATAGAATGATATAAACCCACCAGGATCAACCACCAACTGAGTTGGTGGTAGATGGTCAAAACCCATTATTATTAATGTGTAACTAGTTAAAGACTCAGAGATGAGAGTGGGGAATGGACACTTACTACTTCTCCTTCAGATTAAATTAAATGAAATCCTGCATTCTCTATTCATTTACTTGATGAACAGTTACTCCCCTATTTTTTTCTAAAAAAAAAAAAAATAAGATGTTTGCTTGCTTTGTCATGACATTAGTCATCATGTCCATTTGACCTTGGATTGATACTGCTTAGCATGTGATTGACTTAATTAGACCCTGCCTCTCCAAAAAATGGATAAACCAATATCCCATAAGCATTTAAATACCATTCTGTCAGTATAATCACCCAGGTGGTTCACCTCAGCACAAAAGTGTTATTTTATTTAGCATCAAGCTCCTTTGCTAGTCCAGTTCTGCAATAAGAGTGTTTACTTAGGGTGTTAAAACAACTTCAGGTTATGCTGTAAGGGAAAAAAATAGATCCTAACCATAAATGACCTTATGAGGAAAGTATGTGCATGATAATTTCACTCCCATTAATCACATATAGCAATGTGTCAATAAACTGTGGAGGGGAATAATGAAATAGCGACAGGACAGGTGTGGAGCCCACATCAGAACAGTAATTAAACTTCAGTTAAAAAACACTGAAATTAATAAGACTTTTCACTTCACTGGGCATTAGTCCAATTCCCACTGGGTTTCAGTGGGAATAAGGAGAGTAGGGAACGTATATAGTAATTTTTAAAATAACAGTAGTAAGAGACTAGTAGCTACTCTTGTATAGCCCTAAGTCAGACATCCAATTAAACAAACTTTTATAGGTAAGAGCACAAAAATTACTAAAAGGATAGTAGAAGGAAAAAGAATTGCCCTTAATTTACATTATATTCAGTGATAGAGAAGGGAACGGAACAAGGAGGAGATGTGTTAAGAGGCAGAAATTAATAGCTGAAACATGGACAATCATGTTTTAAACTACACCATGAGGACATTGCTAACAGTGCTACTACTAGTTGTAGTATTCTTAAATCCCATGATTTGAATTTTATTTTATTATTATTATGACTTGTAATGACAATGATGAGTTTAATTATTGATGGCATTTTAGAATTTCTGGAACTTCTCTGGAACATCTTCATCACAGCTAATCTCATGACTGTGTAACTTGCTTTAATTGAGTTAAGATTAGCGGTAGCACTGCGCTGGAGGTTTAGCTGTCTTAGAGATCTGTGCCTGCAAATACTTTAGCACAGATTTTCAGCACCATTCAGAACAACAGGTTATGCAGTATTGGTACCTGCTGAGTGCTGAGTGCCTTTGAAATTTTATTCCTAGCTCTAGGCTCTGACAATCTAGCTCTGAGGCTCTTTTTTATTTTTTATTATTTTATTATTTTTTTTCCTTCTCCTCTTTATCTGGATCATGCAACAAAGATATTGCAATAACTACTATGGGTCTGTTGTAAAACACTCTTCATAGTTTGAGTAAAGGTCAAAGAGGCATTTCCTCTGCTTCAGCAAGGTGCTTCAGAATCTAAGAAATGTTTACCTGAAAGCTTCTTCTGCTTCCCTTTTATTTTCAACTTTTCTCCTCACTGTATGAAGATATGTCTGGCTGTGGACATAAGGATTATCTTCTGAGGAAGTAAACTTCCTAACCGACCTTGATGAAGATGGCTTATTTTGCTGTTGCTTAATCTAAGTAACACACTTCATAAAGAAATAACCTGAATATGCTGTTCTCATTTTCTTTTCAACAACAACAACAAAAATGTTCAGAATAAAATGATTAATTTCTGATTGCACTTTAACAGTTTTAGTGAAAACTTTTTTTTTTTTTTGCAGCTATTTGAAATTGCCTTACATTCTGGTAGCTTCTGGTCACACACATTGTGATACGACAACTAAGAAAGAAAAAATGGGATCTTGAAAGAAAATAATTAGGCAGAAATTAAACTTTTCTTTGAAGATAGCTATTGGACTACATAAAGCCTGCTTGTGCTTTCCACTGTTCCGACATGCACAGTGAATCACCTGGGAAACTCTACACAAATTTGCATTTCAAAATTTGACATTTTTATGGTTACCTCTGATAAGTTAATTTAATACAATATACATAAAGAAAGTAGTAAATGAATCCTACAGCTCATATGTAATGGGGTAACCATTACATTACAAGATGAAAAGAAAGTAGCATAAAGAGAATAGATACAATACAAATAATCTTCAAAATAGGTTTCCCAGTCTAAATCCCAGAGTCATGGTACAGCACCAGTCAAATACCACTAAAATGTGACCATAGGTCATGGCCTTGACTGTAAACAGTAGACATGTTAAATACATATGCACTTGTTTTCATGAAGTATAAATAAATATGAATATTTTCATTTTTCTGAGTACACTTTAGGGATTAAGATTGCTTACATTTATTTCTCCTTTCTGTACAAAAAATATAATTGTGCTCATGTAATTTTATATATTCCTACAGGCCATTAGTTTTTAGAGTTCCAAACACTGAAGTATCTCTTGCACCTGACAGATCTGTCATTACAAGCTAGGCTTGGGTTTGAGGGATGTGGGAAAGGAAACCTCTGAGGGAGAAATAAAACCAAATATTTCTACTTTTTCAGGATATTTGGTGTTAAAAAAGAAAACATTCACATATCAGTTTCTAGAGAATTAAAGTCATTACGGAAAAATTATTCTTCAGGGTCAAAACCCTCAAATCTGCTTCCTGAAGACTTCAATTAATTGATTAGATTCAAAATCTTCCTCACAGGTCTTCTTCCTGCACCGTAAATCTTGCACTGCTGGCTATACAACCCTAGAATCAGGTGGCTGTCTCTAAATCCAAGTTGCAGTGAAAATCTAGTCTGGAGAAGAAATTGCTCAGAGCACTTATAACAAGCATGAATGCTGGAAACGACATATGTAAGAGGGCTGCCTAATGCTTTTGTAATTACACAATTCTGGAAAATAATATTGAGCTCTTTGGATCTCAGATGAGTTTCAAATGCATATAGCCCAGTTAGGTAAATAATATCCCATCTGAATTTTCTGATACACCCTAAGCATTTGATAGCAGGTAAACAGAAACAAAAGATTTACATTCAATGTGCTTTTTGCAAACAGCCTTCTCCCCACTCTGTGGGTCTCCCAGAATCATTTCAAAAGCTTGATCCAATATATTTTTTTTATTCAAGTTCTGCCTTTGCTAGTTCTGATTGAAGTTGGCCTGGCTGAGGTATAGTTCAAGTCAGTAACTGTTCTGGCAGTGGTTTGATAATCCTTCTTAGGTTCTTCCCCACCACAACATGAGAGACACCAAGACTAGGCGAGGGACCCTTACCACCATTCAGAGCAACATTGCAACCTCTCTCCAGCTTTCCAAACCCAGCGATACACGATTCAGGACCCTAAGAGAAGCATTGGTGGCTGTAGTGTAAGGATCAACAAAATGAGGGTAGTGTAGCGGAGAGAGGGTGGGAAATCTCTTCTGACACCACACAGGAATGTGGCAACTATTTGAAGAGCAATGCTCACCTTTTTGAGAGCTGGGACAAGCTAGGGCAAACCGGCAAGGGCTGCAGAGAAGCTGACCGCCATGGCAGAGTAAGGACTAACCATCAAGACCATACCAGCCTGCAGTAAAGAAAGAGAAGGTTCACACTGCACACGATGGCGAATCTGACAGAGAACAACGGTTGGATAAAAAGACAGGCATAGCATGAGTCTGCTCTGCAGGCTTTCGCAAATGCAGAGACATCATGCTGATTCAGATCCTGCCAGGAGATGTCAGTTTTTAGTTGAATCAGTATCTGATCAGTGTGTGTATGTATGTTGATTTCTGATTTCTGATTTTGATGCAGAAAAGACTTCAGAATAGCTGTTCAAGAAAAGATAATTATTCAAGCACTGTTGCAGTTCATGCACATATTATTTTAGATCAATATTACTTCTAAGAACTGTACTTCTAAACTCTGACCAGAAGAGAGAGAAGCTGCAAGAATTAAAAAAAATAGATTGGTGTGTGATTACTGCCAAAACTGTATAACTGTTGCATAAAATTGCTTTCATTTTTTAGCTACTTTATTTAATGTCTCACTTCTATGCCTTTCTTTTGGCAAAAATATATAGTTTATCATAACTAAAATGATCAATATGTCTTTTATTATTATTATTATTATGCTAAGACCTGCTGTATTCTATTGTGACTATAAATGATGAAAATATCAGAGCCTTCTTTTAAAAGAAAACTCAATGTATCATTTTGGACTTCCAGGCATGCGACCGTTTGTTCACAACACTTATTCCAGTAAGTTTCTTCAGCTCCTAGGCACACTGACTACAGCATTAATTACCATCTCATATTATAAAACTGCATTGTATTCATTATGGCAATCTAATATATTAACATTCACTGCTTTTGTAACATAGATTGTTGAATTTTTTATGGAGTGCTTTGTATATTAAATTGACTTGCTTTCATTATTGTAGGATTGCTGTTGACTAGAATTTCATCAGTAAAAACAAAAAGCATGATTCTGACTTTTAATAATAGTGCATATTTTACTGTCATCTTAGTCATGCTTTTTAATGTAAAAGGATGTTTTCAAGTGTATAAACTGTAGCTAGTTTTCAAAAATTACTGAGCACATAATTTCCCCGTTTCTTTCAAAAACTATCCAGAAAGGAAAGCGTCTCTTTTCTGTTGTTTTCTCTTTAGGTACAATGTGTTAGATACCACTTGAATCATACAACTGGTAACACAACAAAGAAACGGGCAAGGGCAGCATCATCAACTACAACACCCTGCTATTCAAAAATGGAAATGAAGGGATATATTTCCAAGTTGAATGTGAGATTTACAGGAAATGGTTAAATTACTGTTTACTGAATATGAGGATGCTCTGTGTAATTAATAAATAAAAAAGCATTTAAACCTCCTACAGATCTATATGGATAATTAATAGCCATGCAGAGAATGATAATCATATCTAGGCATTCAGGACAAGTCTAAAATAAAGGTTTGAGATGGCTCTATGATATCACAGATGTTTTCTTCCACAATACTTTTTCCTGAAGAGATTTGATAGTGGTTTTTCTCATGGTCAGCAATTGCACTCTTGTTTAGGTTAGGAACACTGTATATTAACATTCTAGAAATTCCCAGTCAATACAGTGCCATTATTGTTTTGCTTAAATATTTTCCATTTTTTACATAGAAAGTCCCATCCTTCACAATTTTTTAATCCAAAGTCATAATGGTTATCTGATCTAACTGCATTTTCAAACAAGATACCTTTCAGTAATCTCTGTGTCCCTTTCCTAAATGTACTGATATATTTTTGAGAAAAACATGATTGATTGATTGATTGAGCTGTCCATTAATATGTTTACTGTAAATACCAGTAACTTGGTGAAGTGTTCCTTAGTATGCACACACACCAAAAAAAATACATATTTTTAAAAGATTTAGGAGTCACCTAAAAGATCAAAAACAAAATTTGCAATGAGTTTTTGATCTTATTTATGCATTTATATGCTGTGGTTTTTTTTTGGGGGGGTGGTGTTTGGGACAGGGACATCTGTGATACGGTAATATTTCTTTCTATTCACAAATATTCTACTGAGAAAGACTATCTAGATTATCATTTGATCAGCACACGTGCACCATAACAGTGCATGTCAACACAGAATCAATCTGAGAAACCCAAGCAACAATCCTCAAGTTTGGATGCTGCAGATAATAATATTGGAAAAGCTAAGTAAGGGATAAACCTATCATTTAGTGAGCTTAAAAGGCACGCATCAGCATGTGTCAGTTGTGACTGAGGACATGAATTAATATCTGAAACAAATCAATCTCTATGTCAGTTTCCATCTTTAATGTTATTTTTAGCAACTGGAGAAGTAAGAATGAATAATTTATAAGAATTAGTACAGAGGCTATACTTGACACTATTTCCTTCTCATCCTATAAATTTTCTTTTAAATCTGAATAATTTCTTCCAGTTCTGCAGTGAGAAGACTGGCTCTGTAATTCATTCCGCTATGTTACTTGCTGTTCCTACTATGCAAAAAAGGGAATTTTCTCTGGACAAACACTGTCCTGATGCATAAACCTCAGTGGTTAGAATTTTCAGTTCTCAAGGAACATAGTAGCAATTTGTTATGAAAATCTTATATATATACTAATAGAATTAAATTGTTCAGACAGATAAAAAACGGTATCATTTAAACAACAAACCTCATTCCTCTCAAAGGAAAGAGATTTCAGTGGTAAGAGAATCAAAATTGCGTCCTACTAAAAATTAATAATTAGCAAGAGGCTTGAAAATGCTTTCAGATACACATTCAGTTTTTAATTCAATATCTCATATTGAAAAAAAGATCTCTTTCATAGTATTATCTTTAGCATGGCTACAACAGCAAATGACTTAGAACATACCAAAATACAAAAGACTGCTGTAACAGTAGCGGCCACATTGGCATAATCTCTGGGAGTAATAACAACAGAAAAAACAGGATAACATTCCTGTGTTGACTACAAATTAAAATGCATGAAATATATGCACAGTTTGTAGCATAGTTGGCCAAAGACAGGAATTGCAAACTTCCTTCAAGAAACATAACATACAAATTGGTATCCTAATAATCTTCATTTCTGAAATTGTGTAAGGAAAGCAGTACAATTACAATGTGCATGCTACTAGATAGAAGCACTGAAAAATTGGTCTAACAATTTTCAACAATTCAACAGATGCTTTGCCCTGCTCACATTTGCTTACAATAAAGCTGTAATAGTAGCAGCAATAACAACTACTCATATTTTTTTCTGTCCCAGGACAAGCAATCACATGAACAATGATGATAAATCCCATTAAGTCAAGAATTTTTACAGTGTCTTGTTTCTTTTACCTATTTGTATAGCCCTGGCAGATTTTTTGTAGTCTTATAAAGATGACAGTCATCACAGAGAGTTTTCTTTTTCCCCTGAGCTGCCTATATTTTCACAACAGCTTTTTCAGGCTCATGAGGCACATGCAGCATCTCTGTGTTCCATAAAATTTCTCCTTTCTTGCTCAAAATGTCACTTTTCATTACTTCCATAGTAAGCATTTTGATTAGAAAGAACCACTATCATGAAAGAAGGCCTTGCTCTTCAGATATAAGAATACAGGTATTTGTATGAAACTAGTGAAACACTTAAATTATTTTGCTTTACTAGATTTCTTTGTTTTTTTTTATTTGTTTGATTATTGATTTTTTTTTGTTGTTTTTCCCAAGCAGTGCAGGAATAACTAAAGATGCCAAATATTTGGGTTTAGTTTTAGGTTCTGAATCAAGCTGCTCTGGCTGCTATGCGAGAGACAGGCATGGAGATCCTCAAAAGTTCTATTTAAAATCACAAAAATATTTGTAAACTATTTTGCCTTATAAACTCTCACCTTTTCTGAAGTCAATGTTCAATATAACAGATTCTAGTCAGTGACAATTGAAATAGATTACATTTTCTGTAGACAGACTTACTTTAATTTGATTTAAATTAATACCTTAGATATGCTGGATCCAGATCATGAAAAGAGCTTCATATGTAAGGGCTGATTTAGAAGGCAATGGTTATTCAAAACACAGACACTCGGTATTTCTTTCAAAATGCAAAGTATAAAGTAGGTATTAGGATGGTCTAAAACAAGTAACAACAGTAAAGGAGGTGGTAATAGATAATTAAACCATACAATAGTTTAATAAGTATTCTGGTAAAAAAAAAAAAAAACAGGCCGTCCTAGAAAAAATATTATTTGTGTATAACTGATATGAGCTGGTTGCTTCTTTTTCATCTGTGAAAGTATGCCCATTTATATCACTATTTGGCCAAGCTTCTTTCTATAATTTCTTCAGAAATCCTAGTTAACTAATCATCCACTTCAGGGGTTAAGCAAGGAGAATCTAATTAAATGATAGAAGAGATCATTAACTAACATAAACTTTTAAAGGTGTTTTGGTGAACGCTATATAATGCTGATCTCCACCAAATGAGGTGCTTACCTATTGTTTCCCAAGTAATATGAATAGTGAGCACAGACTACATGAGAATGATGTACAGAAACTGGAAGGCATTCAGGGTTTACAAAGTTGGTTAAGAAGATGAAGGTAATAATTAATGAAGAAAGATCAAATTGCAAAATTACATATATCCACAATAAATGTAATATGATAACTATATGCATGTATTTAAATGTGACTAAAAAAGGAAATAAGTGTTTATGATTATACTGATTTACATTGAAGGAAATGTAAACTAAATTACATTTAAGGAAAATTGGGGATAGAAAAAGGACTGCTACTATGTTTGAGCAGTATCTGGCATTTATAAGGACTTATGATTACGAGGACCTCCAGGCTGCAGACTTACAGAAATAGCAGTAGCATGATACTCAGGGAAGTGGGAAATGAGCTGAGAACATTAATGCTTAGTATCAGAAATAAAGCATATACAAATCCAATAGAGATTAAACATTATTTCTAATAATAATTAGCAACAGTAGTGTTAATAAAACATGATATCTATTTACTCTGCTTTGCTTTTATAATTGTAGAAATCATAGAGTCATAAAAAAGTCTAGGCTGGATGGGACTTCTGGACAACAGCTGTCCAACCATCTGTTGAAAGCAAGGCCCTAGAGGATTCTTTTCAGGATCCTGTCAAGGTGAGTCTTGCATATTTCCAACACTTTCTCAGGCAGTTGTTTCCAGTGATTGACTGTTCTCATAGTAAAGATTTTTTTGCCTCATACCTAGGCAGAATTCACCTGAGATAACTTGGGCCTTTTGCCTCCTGTCCTTCCTCATGCAGCAAGAGTTGTTCCATCTTTTCTGTATCTCTCTTTTAGGTACTAGGAGACTGAGCTTTAGGTGGAACCGATTCCTTCCACTCTTCCCCATATGTTAAGTCCTTCACTCTTCTAATGGCCCTCCTCTAAACACTCTCAAATTTTCAATGTCTTGCTTGAAGAGTAAGGATCAGAAATGAACACAATATTCCAGGTGTAGCCTAAGTACTACTTAGATGGAGCAGTTGAACACCCTTGATCTGCTGGCTATATTCTTGCTCTTGCAGGCCAGGACCTGGTTTACCTTTATTGCTGCAAGGGCACTCTGCTGACTTCCATATACCTGGCCATCCACCTGGACCCCAAAGTTATTCTAAGCATAGCTACGCTCCAGCCAGTCAGACTTCTTTACTGATCCTTGAGGTTATTCCACTGAAAGTGCACGGCTTCCCATTTATCTTTGTTAAGCCCCTTGCAATTCTTGTTGACTCAGCATTTCAGCTTGCCAGTGCCCTTCTGCATGGTGGCTATTCCTCCAGACATACTCCTCCCAATTTAGTGCCATCCACAAATCTGGGGAGATCACATTCAACTTTGTAATTCCACTTTTTTATAAAGATATTCAACAGTATCAGCACCTGTACTGACTACTGAGGAACTCCACTTTGACTGATTGCTGGTTTGATTTTTAGCTATTAACCACTAACTTTTGAGTCAAGACAACACTGCTTAGTATCTAAAAGACAAGAAACAAGCTGTTCTTTCAAGGAAAAGAGCAGAAACTTCTCTGCAGTGCTCTATTTCCACATCCAATTAAATATTAAGAAATATTCTGACTGCATCACTCCAGCCACGTTCATTACATGTTTTTAGCAACCATGGCTTTGTATGAGTGCTATGCAGACACAAGACATGCTATGATACAAATTATGCATATCTTTTAGCTACATTAAGCAACTGATGAAAAACAGTTAAATTATGTTAGACAGAGAAAAACAAACTCTTGAAATATTCTGAAAGCTTTTCCTTTGAGCCATAAATATATTTAGAGGAAAGACTCCTAGATATTTGCCATTTTAAAGTCACAAAATCGTGTACCTATGCATTTTCTGACATAAAATTCACTGGGTTATTAAAAGGTTCATACTTTTCCTCTTCTGAAAGCCATGTGAGTTTTATGTGGGAGTACAGGTACCACAATTTTTCACTCAGTTTTACCACTTCAGAATGCAAAGCTGTTGATGAATTAATTTAATTAGTAAATACACTGTTGAAGGTTAGATACTAGGAAAAAAAATGCATTTTTAAAAGCAAAATCAATTGTCTCTATTGAAACATTTAGTTATTTATTTATATGGCTGGCCAAAGAAAATAAAGATTACATTTATTTCTTCTGTACTCTCTTCTATTTTCTTTTCTTCTTTTTTAACTGATCTAAGAATATACTGTTATGATTAGTATTTTTGCCTTTAAAATAATTAATGGCTTTGGAAAAGAAGACCTTATTCAAAGAATATCAGAGTCCTCATAGTAATGCCACTTTGTCTAAACCTTACCAGTTCAGGGAATTTAGGTGAAAGACTTTGTACTTTACTGTTTCTTGCATGATATTTAATAATTTCTATATATGAAAAGCAAGCTTATGTCAAACTTGCATAAGGATTTCATTTTATATTTCATGCATATGAACAGGAGTTTTTTATATTCCATGCATATGAACAATTACAATAAGATGAAATAAAATAAAATTAACACAGAGAGAGGGAGAGAGAGAGAGAGAGAGAGAGAGAGAGAGAGAGAGAGAGAGAGAGAGAGAGAGAGAGAGAGAGAGAGAGAGAG
>JAUBNY010000986.1:6173889-6186938 GCA_032275445.1 Crypturellus soui | reverse complement strand
GATTAAATAAAATAAAATTAACACAGAGAGAGTGAGAGAGAGAGAGAGAGAGAGAGAGAGAGAGAGAGAGAGAGAGAGAGAGAGAGAGAATGGAGAATTCCCTTTGCTTCTCCATGCTATCTTGGCTATAAGTTTGAGGGAGAAATTTCTCTAGTTTTGCCTATGCAAAATTAACAGCAAAGTTGGCTTGATCCATGATCTAATTTATTTTAAGTACTGAGAACAAATCCTGAAGGGAAACTTTAAATTTGGCTCATAGTGTAGCTCTGGTCTAATATAAGCCATATTTTACTCATAGAAGAATACTTCTCCTTTTAACAAGACAGAGGTAAATATAGCAGAAGTTTTAATGATATTCTATAATTTGAATCAGGTAAAAATGCTCATTCCAGCATGTTATTCAGAAAAACAAACAAACAAACGCAGAGCAAAAAAGCCTTCCCAAACACAGAAAAAAAAAGTGTAACTTTGTATCAATTTTGATGAAAGATCCACTTCGAGATATAGGTGGAATTTCCTTCTGGAAGTTACTATCTCATTTCAGCATTTTGTTGCAGATGGTCTGTTAGCTTTATATATATGCACATGCATATATATATATGTTTTCACTTTAGCATTTAATACACCATTTCATGTCAAGCCATGCTACTGCTTGGCTTGACATGGCTACTGCTACTGCTTCTACTATCATTCCAAGTAATGGTATGCTATATCATGAAAAATATATATATTCCTATTTTGATTTAAGTTCTGATAGATATTTCCTATTTTCTGGATCAGTGCATCTACTCTTCCTTAATGATATAATGGTTTCACACCTGGATTCTTTTAAACCAATGTTTATATTCTTCATAAATTTATTATTTGTTTACCCCATCTAGGTACATTCTGGAGATTAGAGAAAAGTTTTCATTAAATGAGGCCATGTAAATTATTTGACATCAAAGGGATGGTTGCTTCAGAAAAATAAGCAAATGGTAGGGGGTATCACAACTGTGCCTTGGCTAAGAATTGAGCACAGGGTAATCAGGTGTTTGGTGTGATGAGTGGCAGAGGACAATATGCACAAAAAGCAAGTATATCAGTCTTCAGTGCAGGGAATGGATGAACAGCCAGAGCAATACCTGAAATTGCTAAAAGGTGCGTCTGTCCAGCAGTGGCCTGTGTGGACAACTGGCTGTGGTATGAGCATGGCATGCGGCGCACAGAAGTGGGAAACTTTTCCCTTACACAGCCTGCCCCTCAACTGGCCCACTGAAAATATTCACCTTAGGGATGTTGTACTGTTGGATGTTCTTTTTCTCCTGACAGAGATAAATAGAGGATTCTGACAAAGGCTCAGAAATCTGTGGGTTGTTTTTTTCTTTTTTTGTCCCTTTTTATGCAAAATGTATGGAATAACTGTAATAAATATTGGACTAATGGTTAGTAAGCATTAGTAATTATATAGTGTCAGTCCTGATACAGAACCCGAGACTCAGAGAAGAAGCGTACATACTTAGAATGATGACAATCACTTGCACAGAGCTATTAAATATGGAAAATAAAATAACATATTTGTCATGTAAATGAGTAAGGGCACATAATTTCATTAATCTGGTCACCAAACATAGACAGTTAAATTATGCTTAAATTCAGGTCAGTCATATGAGTGGGTAGGTGTTGTCTATCTGCTTAATATGAGTCTTTGATGTAGTAAAGCTTTGTTAACATTGTCTTATGAATTTAGATATTCTATTCCAAAAGATTGGCTAGCCTAAGACTTTACAGAGTCTATTTAGCTAACAAAACCCAGAACTATACAATGATAAAAATGATGGTGCCTGTAAGGTTTTGTGGAGAGAAGGAAAAGATAAGGATGACAAAGGCTCATAGGGAAAAAGAACATTCCTGAAAACAACCAGGAAATAGACCTAGCAAGTTATGATCTATTGAAAATCAAGCTTTCTAACTTTTACAATAAATATATCATCAGTAGGGTTGTTTTGATTCTATCACAACTAAGCTGTTCTAGTTTGTTTGAATATATGTCTGCATCTCTCATTTTGAATATTTGTGCTGCCACGTTAG
Source organism: Crypturellus soui (assembly GCA_032275445.1). NCBI lineage: Eukaryota > Metazoa > Chordata > Aves > Tinamiformes > Tinamidae > Crypturellus > Crypturellus soui. Next base: position 6,184,868 of record JAUBNY010000986.1, on the reverse strand, counting down.
ACAGATACAGGTGAGAAAAATTATTTGTTCCTTGAAATGATTGTAAGCAGATATAATATACTTCAAATAAATGCATTTGATTACTTATCATTCAGAACATTAGTGGATTTCTTTTAAACTTTCTAAAATTTAAAAGCTCGCAAATTTGTTTTAACTGAATGTGAATTTGCATTCTCTGCTTAATAATGGATAATGACAGACAATACTTTTAATATTATTGCTACTGAAAATTTTAAATTCATATTTATTCACTCAGATGTTCTTCAGTAGGCAAAAAGTATTGAGTATTAGCTATAGATTGATTCCTTAAACTAGTTTCAGGACTAGTAGTGAAAAAAATACTTAATTTTTGTTTTTAAGAAACCTATAAGAACAGTTAAATTAGAGAATACTGTGAAATATGTTGCTTCTTTAATGGTCATGTAACCTTTTGGTATGTAATAAGAAAGTAGAGCTAACAGAATTAAAAAAACAACTTATGAGATAAGGAGAAAAATCAATTTTCTAAATTGTCCAAAAAAAAAAAAAAAAAGAAAGAAAGAAAGAAAATGTGCTAGACCCAGTAGGCAATACTACAGACTGTACTGTACTCTGCAAAGGGTCTGATTTTTTGAAGCACAACAGAAAATGAATTAGTTCTTGGATTTAGTTCAAAAAAAGTCAGGAGAGCAATTTACTTCTGACGCAGTTCCAGTAAAAAGCTATTATGTTGATTGCTATAAAGATCATGAGTTTAAATATGTAACTTTAATTCCTGACTCATGATTTAGCTAACTCATTCACTGTGACAAAAATGCCCAAGATAGATAGAGGCAAGAATGTTTTAAATATCTACCTTCTAGCTTTCCACTTACATGTACCAAATAGAGGAGGTGCAATACAGCTCATATAGTCCAAAATTCCTTTTAATGAGAGTGGGCTGGGGCTCTGCCACGCGCAAACAGACTGTCAAGCTCCATCTCATTTCATGGATACAACCGATGTTATTTCAGTTTTTTTAACACAGTTATCTCCACCTCATCTCCTGAAATCTCTCCTTGATATAGATCCCTATTATTCATGCAGTCAGGGCCTGAGGTGCCACTGTCTCAGTCTGGAGCCATCTTGCTCATTACCCAAGCCACGATATTCAGAGAAAAATCGGGAGTTGTGTGCTTCAACTCCAAAGCCACACGGGATGGAGAAAGTACCACAAGCCAGTGCTCTCATGTAGCTGAAAGCAAACTAAAGGATGGCACAAGAATACTTAAGAAAATCTTTATGCTGTTTTTAAATGTTTACAAACGAACACCAAGGACCATCCATGGTACCCGATCGCAAGCAACTGGACTTTTGTAGTGGAGGTGGACAACATGCAGCAAGTTGCCAGCTAACAACACACAGTTCAGAGGGCTTCCTCTGGATAATAGCCTGGGGAGATGCGGTAGCAAGTGCCACTATGGGGGAAATCTGAATATCCAAAGTTATTTTGGTAGAGTGTTTTTAGCAGGTTGACTCCCTCCAGAACAAGTGCACCAATCATGGAACCCGGCAGCAGCTGTGGGCATTAGGTGACACTGTTCAAAGTGGCCTCCAGAGCCTTGCATTAGGAAATCTTTCATCATGAACAGGTGGAATAAAGTGATTATGGAGTGGTTTAAGTTCTAAAAGTATTCAAATGTCAACAGTGCTGAAGGCAGGTTCTTAAAATGCAGAAACACAACGAGGTATAATAAGAAAAATAACAAAAACTCCCTAATGCTGCCATTATTTTATAAACAGAAATGAACTAATATTTACCCTGAGAAACAGAGCTGAAAGGTTTTCACTTTACAGTTGAATTGATAATAAAGACATTACTCCATGCCGACTGGATAATTCCTAACACTGTAAAATACTTGATCAGGGTATTTCTAAGCATGTAAATAGTCCAAGGGATGAAATCAAGAGATGATGCACATTCACGGATGTGCATATAGCTGAATGCCCTGCTGGGGATGACACACTCTTAGGATTGTGCACCATACCCACCCCCAAACAGGCTGAAAAGGCCCAGGGTGGCTCCTGCCCCATACCCAGGCTGAGAGGCCACACTGGGGTCCAGTGCTACCTGGGAGCTGCTACCCACCAAGGTGCTGGCCCTGCCGGCTCCAGCCTGGTTCCCACTTAACTCGGCCCACGGCTGTGCCCAATGCCCAGGACTAGGCCGGGACCAGCCTTGTCTTGCAGCAGACCTGCTTCTTACATAATATAATGCAGAAAAGGTAAATTTCATCTCTGTGAGCTGACTATAAACTTTACATTGAGAAGAAAATGTTCTCTCTGAGTGTCCCAGAAAAGAGTTCTTCGGGGACACCAGAAGGGCAGCCCTTCCCAGTAGTTGCTGGGATCTAATCCAGGAAGATGCGGCGGATGTAGCTCATCTTCCTCACCTGAAAGTTGGTGAACCTTCTGTGGAGATCTCTCAGCTGGCCTGACTTCTCCACTGCAGTTAATACAGCTGTGCTTAATGTCCTCATATTGCTTATCTTCCACCTCTCCCAGTGAAGAACGGTACTAGTAAATGTATCTGGTAGGTTAGTATTAATCACAGAAAACATTTAACTGACTCCATGCTTCTGGAGTTATAAATTATAAAAGATCAATATCTTTTATAATCTAACTCCTTTTCAGAGTAGACAATGCATGGACATCAACGACAGCAAAAACAGGTCATGACTATTGGTAGCATTAAGCCAAGCAAGTCTACCAAAACTTTTGTTGTTGGATAATGAATTCCAAAAGATGGCATAGAGGGAGTATTTTGAGCACTGCCATCCATCTATTAGACATATTTGAGGTAGTTGAAATTCTCAGGTACAATCATGAACAATAGCATTCTTTAAATATAATTAATAATAACAGCATAAAACCAGTGAATTATATAGAAATGATTCATTTTTATGACTATATATCTTTTTCTATGGCTACTCAGCCACTATTAACTTTACTGTGTACTGTCAAATATAAAAGATTTATTAAAGACAAAAGAAATATTATGCTATGTTCCTATCAGTGTGGACATCTGGTTTTAGAATTTTTAATTTTAGTTGGCTCTCTATGTAGTCATCTTGTCATCTATCACATAAACTATTTCTTTTCATTCTGTTTTCTCTTAATAATAGTATGATTTTTGCTTTAATATAGGTATAAAGATTATTTCATGTTGTATTAAGTAATGAGTTAAATACCAGTAATGCATGTAATTGCATTGCCAAATACTGTAGTCACTAAATGCTCAGCAATAGCACATATATTTCCTGCAACATTACTTTCTATGTTATTCAGGAAAAAAAAGTGAATATTACTAGAACACCTAACTTTCCCACTTCAAAAGTGCCTTGGAAGTTAAAAATCTTTCTACTAGTGACTGATAGTTCAGTGTCTTTCAGTTGCACTGTAACGTCAGCACTGGAACTGTGCCCAGGTCTCAGAAGATGTTCTCTAAAATGCAGCATAAATTGCATACTAGTATAAGATACTTCTATTATGCTCAAAATTAGCTGCTGAGTTGTTTTTGTAAGGGAAAAAAGGAATGCAAACAAAAGGATGGAGAGGAAAATTCTGCATCATTTTGATACTCTGTAATTTTATTCATGTCACTGAGTTGAACAGATATGAGCTAGGGCAATATTTGTCAGTTTGCCCTTAAGTGTGCAAAGAACACCTGACATTTCAAACAACTACAGAACTCATTTTAGAAATTATTTCAGCCGTCATCATGTTTCTTTTCTCATTTAACCTTTCTAGCCAACGAAAGAGTCCCATCCCCCCTTGATATCTTTAAAATTACTTTAAAAGTCTCTGCAAAGTCAAAACCAATAGATTGAAAAACATATATTAAAAAGAGAGAACTTTACACTTCAAAGGATACCATTATATTGCATCCAATTGTTTTCACAAATACTTTTGACCCAGTATTGGCAAGGACCCCCTAAAAATGTCCATGCTTTCAAAAAGTATTATTTCTTCCATTTGGCAAAGCAGCGTTGAAATGTCAGCAACACCCTGATTTTGAAGTGTCCTGTACATATGTGATGTGAATTTATTGGAAGGGAATATAAAAAGAGCTATTACTTGGTGACACAGTATTTTCTTCAATAAATTATTTTTTTTAGGTGGAAATTGGCAATAAAAGCTAATTTGTTATTGCCATCACCTTTCCTTTCATGGAGAAATCTAGCAGAACATCATAAAAGCCTCTGCAAATAAAAGCAATAATTGGCTGGAGTCAAAATGCTCTTATTCCTCATTTCTTCTGTGTAGCTCAGGTGGATGAATGTATAAAGAAAGAAGCATAAAGGTTTGACAAAATATAATATCCTGTGAATATTTTCTCATCTCTTTTATGATGGATATGAAGTTTTAATAATGATTTATTGACACTTGATCTGATTATTGAGGAGTTTTTCAGTATAATGGCTGGAAGCAGTTGAAATGGCAGAAAGAGAAGACGTTATCTGTCATGATCCCAGGTAAATACCTGGAAATTTTTATAGAGTGACTTTATAACTGGTGATTTTGAAGAAATGAAGCATTTTTCCTTCAGCTTCTGAAATGGATTGGTCAAATAGGATGAAGAAATAGTATCTGATTTTTGGATGAATGGAAAGATTTCTTGTGAGAAAAGAATATAGTCAAGAAGCTAATGCAGGTGTAATGATCTAAAAAGTTCAAGCCTGCCTAGATTATCATTGGTAGATGGTCTCTAAACTTTGTAGAATTCTGCCTCAGAGTACAAAATTCACCTGGTAATCTATATTCTCAAGAATCAGAAAGGATTATACTCCCTCTGTAATAATTACAACCAAATCCTTTCAAATGTTTTTAACACTTACCCTGTGAACAATTTTCATTCTATTTCTTTCTCTTTCTTTCATCCAGACCAAGATAAGTTGTATTATACTAATATTGCCCAAGATTTACGGGGGGTGCCTACCATGCAATACATGACACAGGATTTAAAATTTTCGGCTGCAGCTCTATCCTATAGATACTATTGTTCTGAATGTGGTGAGATAGACCATTTATAGATCGTTTTGTGTGAACGCACACAGTCCTATTCATCTAATGCTATACTGCAATACCCTTCTCCATGCTTCATTGTTAGCATAGAATTGCTTAGAACTTAGTTAGAACTAGGATTTATTATATTACACCTTCAGGTTAAATTGTACTGACAGTACTTAATGATTTCTATTTTTTTTTTTTATTCAGCAGTGTTGGAAGTGATGAAGGCAAAGGATGGAACAGCAAGCTTCTATATCGCATACCTGTCTTCCATTGCTATTTGGGAATCAGACACACTCTTAACTAACAATTGAAAAAATGAGATAATCAACTTGATATATCATTACCCATATATAACAAAGCATAGTCTGCGTATCTGATTTTAAAATGAGTTAGATCCATAATTTTCACGTTTGTTCATCTCTACTTCTGGTGATTTGTGAAATCATTCACTTGGTTTAAATATGGAAATTAGTTATACTGTGACCCTTACAAAATTGATATAAAAGTGGGAATCTATCTCGGTGATTCATACTTTTGTTTTACCCAAAATATCAAAAGAAGAACCAAAATAAAATCAAGACTGATCAAAATCAATGACTGATAAATCAGTTCTAAAATATCCACAATCCAGATTTTGCAAAACTGATATGACCATATATGAAAATTAAATTACCTTAAAATATTACAATGTTTAAATGTTGTTCCATTGGAACTTCTATAGTATAATCTTTCACTCAAAAATATTCCAGATGTTCCACAACTCTGATATAATTAGAACTAACCTGAGTCTGTTCACAATTTAGTAATGCTGTGTGCACCAAGAAAATATGACGTGAACAGTCGTGACAGAGAGACATGAAATCAAGGCCTTACCATAAACATATGGAGTATTATGCAATGTTGTGCCACTGTTTTTGAACAAAACAACATTTTCCATTATTGTATTATCTTTAAGGTATATTTTATTGCTTCCAAAGAAAAACTTTAGCTTGCTTGTGGAAAATCACTGAGAAAACACTTGCTAGAAGTTACTTTTTTGTAGTTACAAACACAGTACAGAATGTTTCTTACTATTGTTGTGGAAGAGATATATGAAAGCAAAAAGTACAGAAGAACAGTAATATCCCTAAGAAAATTATTAACTTTAATTTAATTAATTAATTATTATTAAGTTTAATTATTTTAATATTAATTATATTTTTGAAACTTTCTATTTAAAAATGTTCTCTAGCTTTCTTTGCCTTAACCTCTCTGCCTCTCCACCTTTTTTTTAGTCTTTGGAGTCTGAAAACAATTAACTTTCCACTGTATTTAAAATGCCTTGCTTTCTGCCATATATAAAATTTTATTTTCTACTCTTGCTTTAGAGCATATAAAAAGGTTTCTCTGGATAACATTTGAGAAGGATGTTTTTTTCTTAATAGGTGCTTTAACTAACCACAAGATTGCTAGATCAAAACCTGACATATATAACAGTATATATGTCAGAGTAATTACTGACATAAGTAATATGTCAGTAAGACATATTATAAGAGTATATTGAGACTAGTTGAAAGAATGTGTTTGATTTATTTGTAGGTACAAGACTTAAGATCTGCTTAGGAATCATGGATATAAAGTGGAAAAGTAGGCTGCGGAAAAAACAGTGTTCTTTATCTAGCATTGATAATTCATTTCAGATTCTCATAGTTATTATAAAGAGTTCAGTAGTGGAGGAAACAGAAAAAATAGGGAAAAATGCAAAATTAGAACACTGTTAGAACACTAATTCTGTTCTGCTCCTTTAAAATAAGTATCGTGATTAGAGCTATTCAGACAAAAGTATGCAAGAGAATTAAAGAACAAGTTCACAAAGGTTAAAGTTCTGAAATAAATTAACATATTTTGAATACATAAAAGTTAGTTTTGACCTTATCTTTATCTAAAACTATAAAGACAATTATATTAGTTGGTTAATGTGGTGAATTATTTTTAGTTTATATTGATTATAATGATTCATGGTTCTGTGGAACTGAATCATTCAGTGTGAAAAACAACAGTGCTGTTCATTGACACTTTTCTAGGAGACCAAAATATCTTGTATTTTATTATCACAATTGATTAATAATAATTCTTCTGATGCTTGACTTTCATCAGCAGCAGGGATATAAGAACTTCCAAAATATATTTTTTCCCTGTTCAGAATAAATCATTTGAAGGATTCTAAGCGCTAGAAAAAAATTTGGAGCTCCTCATTAAAGCCAGTCTATGGATGAACACCTATTGCTCACAAAATCTCCCATAACATCTTGAATTTCAATTGTTTAATATCTTCACTTCCTTTAAAATCTGTTCTTTGTCCTCTACTAATCTATGGTCAGGTAAAAATGGATGGCGAAAGTGAGTTATGGAAAACATCTTAAGGAAAATCAGTTTTCTAGTTTAAGAACACAGAGAATGTTGTCCGCTTGCTAAATCAGAAAAAAATCAGAAAAAGAGATTTTTTTTTTGCACTCTGGCATTATGAATGTCCTAACTAATTTTAGCTCTTTGATTAAGATTGTCTTTGCAGGCAGTTGGCCACTTTGGTACAATTTCATTTGCAGCACAGGTTTATTCAGGACAAAATAGGTCTATTAACTTTGCTGCAGATTGGCTGGTAAATTAGGAATACTACCAGCTAATGAAAATGATGACACCCTCTTTTCCACCGCTGAAATGCCTAAATGGGACATCAGATCTCAAGTAATTGTTAATATTCCAGCAGGATTATGAATCAATTAGAGAGCTCATGAGAAAAGTTTAGGAATGATTATTTTTCATGAATTTCAATAATATCTGCCACTTCATACTCCGGATGATGCCCTCAGAGTGGATATTTTGTCTGATGCCTTCTTCCTCAGTATATTATCAAAGCTTAATTAAAACATGAAAGTGACACTGAATAATGGGCAAATCTTTAGTGAGTGCTAAAGCCTCTCCTTTAAAGGAAAAGATGAGAGGATAGATTCAGATCTGGTGATGGACAGGTATGCACTGGGGATCATGCAGGCTCACTGGATCGAAGGAGATAAGGCCAAAACTGCAAAAGCTCTTAGCTATTTGCATGGCAGATAGTAATTACAAAAAGGAAGATGAGAACATACACAAAACAATTACTACACAGAAATATATCTGGATGTGTAAAGAAAATTATTCAATGCTCAGGAATCAGGAATGAGACTCAGATATGGACAGCAAAAAGAAGTGAAAAATAAAGACTTGAATTCACACGGTGGTTAAAACTGATGTATATGTGTAGATATATAGAGATGTAAAAAAAAAGCAGATGTAAAAGAGACGTACAGCATTTTCCAGATAAAACTATACAAAGTCACATACTGTCAAAGTTACTTGTCTATATCTTTTTTTTTTCCTAGCAAAATCAGATTTCTGGAATTATCTTAGAATAAAACATCTGCAGCTACGGAAATGTTGCAGAACTTGCATTTTTGAGTTGTTACCTGCTGTGCCTGCTGGAAAGAATAGCTTGCTATTTTCTTTTTTTGGAGGAAGAAAGGTGTCAGCCTTTCATTTATTAAAAAAGAGAGAGGTAGCAGGTGCTGGCATACAGAGAGTGTTGGGCCCACAGGACAAAACCTGTTTAGCCTCATTTCATAGACAATGCAACTCAGTGTTGTACGGTCGTGGATGTGAACTAAGAAAAGGGTCGTCAGAGTTAAACTGGATTTGGGTCGCAGCTTTGGGAAAGTTCCTTTGGATTTTAAAAGCTCAGTGTAGACACTGAGATGAATTGGAGTTAACACAAGAGAACATCCAGAAATCTGCCACCTGACATATAGATACATTCATATATCCATCAGGAAACTATTCAGAATCTTGTAAAAGAGTTCACTTAATTATCAAGATACAGAGAAATTTAAATTAGATCCAAAATCTGTCCTCAGAACGATAATCTATTTCAGTAGATGTTATACCTGTCAGCATTAACAATGCAAAGAGGTCAATTGGAGAATTACTAATTATCCACCTTGTTATTATTTGTTGTGAGTTATGAGTTTTTCCACTTAGTCATGTGGGAACATTTAATATTAGCCAGGGCAATAGATAAGTTTCCATTATCTCAAGATGCCAGAGAATTGACAACTATCTGAGCTAGTAGGTGATACTTTCTGGTAGCAAAACCTTTGGGAAGGATTTTTTTCCTATGAGAGAAACAGAAAGTCTGAGTACTACACAAAAGTGATTGCAATTGTGATTACAAACATGGCCTACAGAGGCTGAAAAATAGGGAAGGAGACTGTAGTTTTCAGATTAAGGAGAACACCACCTCTTTTCCCACTCCTCTGTGAATTAAGTGATAGACTACCAGAAACAGAATGAGTTTGGTAGAAAAGAATGGGAGAAAGGAAGGTTGTACAGCCTTCCCAGATTGGCTGCAGAACTGAGGCATTAATACTGACTTTTTATATTAATTTTGGTAGATAATTCTCAGATGGTTAAGTAAATGAAGCTGCAACCTAATGAAACCACATCCTTTGTGTCAGGTCTTATCATTCTTCCCACGTCTCTGGGATATCATGCCTTATTACTTTTTCGTCAGTTCTTCTTTCATTTCATTCTATTACACTTACAGTGCATAATGTTCTTCTGTCATATTTTGAATTCCTATGATTCTTTATTATCATATTTCAAATATTGATGGATATGTGAGAGAGCTGTCATTCCAGAATTGAAAATGATGGCAGTTTACTACTGAAGATCTTCAGCTTGCTTTCTTGAGAATAAGCAATGAATAGTTTTCACAGGAGAGACCCTGATTAGTTTTCCATAGATTCCTTGCTTTATTAAAGGAACCACTATTATACTTCATTTAATAATATGAATTCCTTATCAAACTAGGCTCCACAAACCTTGAACCCTGACAAGTCTTGGATTTGTACCTGGCTTGTAAATTCACATCATTGTTTAAAGAGTGTTGTTTAGAGACTGGCAGCTACAAATAAACAAATCCTCAGCAGTATTATTTGCTCTTGCTGCTCTCTATTTCTGTATGCCCTGTTAGTTCTTCTTTCTAAAGTACCAATACGATGATTACCCACACAGCAAGAGAACCAAAAATGACTAAAATTAAAAGTCTTAGATCTTCTGAAGATGACATAAAGGTGAGAATCTGTAGAAATAATATATTAAAATATATTATAATTTTCAAAATTAATACCTTTAGTAGTTTTCTAAAAACTTCAGGAAAGACATATAGTTTGACATACTTCAATGAAAGTATTTCAAAAATTATATTATCTGTGGATTTAGCTTGTAACCTTTTTTATTATGTTTAAGTCTAATTTAGTTTTTCAGTAATGATCCTGACACTGAATAATGTAGATGACATAATGTTCTGAATGTGTTTGATCTACTCTCAATTTCTTGAATTATTCTTGAGAAGGTGACTTTTTTGAGCAGCTGAGAAAAAAAATCCAGAAATTTAGAAAGCTGTTCTTGTAGCTTAATACCTTTGAAATTAGAAATTAGAAATTAGAAATTGAATACACTTGAAGGAAAGGTTCTAAAGGATTTCTCCTAGAAATAAGCAGAAACCATACATAAGAACTATGTATTTAATGTATGCTATTTAATGTATGTATTTAATGTAATTTAATGTTATTTTATGTATGCTATTTAATCTAAATTCCCAATCAGCTATTTGAAAATTGCCTTTTCATTTCCCAAAATATAAAAGATAAATTTATGTTTAGTTCGTTTCTAGATGAATTTTTCTAGGTATACAATATGATCATAGAATCATAGAATGCCTAAGGTTGGAAGGGACCTCTAGAGGTCATCTAGTCCAACCTCCCTGCATGTGCAGGGCCACCTGCACGTGGCACAGGACGGGTCTTGAAGATCTCCAGAGAAGGAGACTCCACAACCTCTCTGGGCAGCCTGTTCCAGTGCTCTGTCACCCTCAC
>JAUBNY010000986.1:6150627-6173584 GCA_032275445.1 Crypturellus soui | reverse complement strand
TAGATCCCCTCTCAGCCTTCTCTTCTCCAGGCTGAACAGGCCCAGCTCCCTCAGCCTCTCCTCATAGGGCAGATATTCCAGGCCCCTGATCATCCTCGTGGCCCTGTGCTGGACTCTCTCCAGCAGCTCCACATCCTTCTTGTACTGATGATGATGATGATGATATAATCATAAATGCATTATGAAATACTCGTGAAATATTCCCCAAAGAATCATCAGCAACTTGGTATCATTGAGCATTTGTTTTATATCTACCCACTTCTTATATGAATTAATCCTGTCACGCTTGTTTCTATAAACATTTAATTGTCCACAAATAATGACATGCATAATTCTGGACATTTTCTCTGTGAATCCAAAGGAAAATTTGAGGAAATGAGGAAGCAGAGCATATGTAAGATAATAACCCCATTTCTTAAGATACGTGTACAAGGAAGCTCACTTTCCTTTCACTTGTCTGGAAATTTTTATTCAACCAATCTTTATTTCCTTTTGTTTTTCACTTCTCTGTTATTATTTGCTTATCAGTGTAGTTAATCATTTTTCTTCTATTTCTTTTTTCTTCTTCTATAGCTACTGTGGTAGCTATAGGCCCAACTCTGGCAGCACCAGATTCACAAACAGTCTGTAGGTCCCATCACCTTCTATACAAGTAGTCAAGTTCATGAATAGCATGAGTTATTCAATGCAACATTTACAAAGCAGGTTTCAGATGTCTGTACAGAAATTCTCTGCTACAGTGTGGGATTCTTAACAAGCTTGAGTGTACAAATGTGCAATCATCACTCACCCCAGAAGATGGGAGAGAAGATGGGCTCACAGTCTCAAGGAATCTCCTCAGGTGGCATCTCAACCACCTTCTTATTTTTGCTTTGATTGGTAAAAAAGTTTCTCGCTTTCATTTAAAAGTACAACCAATCGAAAATCTAGAGCGCATGCTCAGTGAGGAGTGCTCGTACCTCGGAGGTGGGTAATTTGGGGGACGGAGGTGTGTTTTGGCATTATAACGAGTTTATAATGAGCAAAGATCAAGCAAAGTTCATCTGAAAGGAGTGATTTGCCACCTTTGCTGGCTCAGCACCGGACATGTTATCATGTATCTCCCCTTGGGCAGCTACTGTGCGGCTTATCAGCGGCCCAACACACGGAGTGTAACAGAGTTTGACCGCGGTGTCTTCACTCTGCTCCATCCTCCGTTACTCCTCTTTGCACCTGCGAGGAGGGCAGATTGTGCTGCCCAGGGGACCGTGGAGGAGCAGAGTCCGTGCGTACCAGCCATCCTGGAAGTGGTAGCTGTTTATCACCCCAAGCAGACTGCTGTAATGCCAAAACTTCTGTTAGGCGCAAGTTTTAGGTTAGGCCCCTAGATGTTCCCCCTTCTCAAGCAATTCTTCCACATTGTCATACAACAAAATCACAAGCAGACTTTTTACGAACAGGTCCACCTCTTTAGTGTATGTTGAACTGGTAGTCCAAATTAGGCAAAGCCTTTGTGATTTCGAGCATTGGAAAATTTCTCTTCTGCAGAGAATGGATACAAATATATCTCCTGGATATGTTTAATATAATTATAAATCTGCTGCCAAAAGGTATTGCAATGTTTTGTTATCCCTTATTTAGAAGAAATAGACTGTGGTGAAACCGCCCTACATTATTTAGTGGCAGTATGTCACAGTCACTTTGCTGAAAAATACAAACGATACAAGAGAAGAACATCACTACATCACTACAAACACAAGTCTGAATGACCATAATGCAGCATCGGTAAGAATATGGTATGAGAGCAAAGTCATGGATTCCAAACAGACTATCTGCTTGATGCTTTTTTCCATCAAAACAAATAGTAGCAAGCTTGTTTTTCTTTTTTTTTTTAAAAAAGAAAGAAACAAACAAACAAAGCATCCAATCCAAAGTCTCGGAGCTTCAGAACTGCATTGTAGAAAACTAAATCACCATTCGGATTTTGGAATTTATGTATTCCTAGGAAGTGAATAAATAGATATGTTTAAGAATATGCCTAATCTAGCACCCATTTGTAAATATACACTCTTCTGAGCAACACTAGAGTTAGAAATAACATTTGAGTAAATTACTAGTTTCTGCAGTGAATGAGATTACTTATCTTTCAGAAAAAATGAGATATTACTAAGATGAAACGAACAAGGCATTTAAACACTAAAACATCTTGAAAAGTTCTCTTCCAAAGACTGTGTCAGATGGGAAATGATAACAGACATCATTTAAACCTGTAGGGTAGCAATGCAAGAAATAGGAGGTAGGTATTTTATGGAAGGCAACGATAAAGATAATGAAATGAAGAGACTAATTATGGAATAATGTACCTAGGAATAGACTTTACATTCAGGCCTTTGGTGGCTTTTCCCATTGATCCTTTTATGATATCCATTTTGGGATGATCCTGACAATGAGAAGTTCAAGAATGTTTCACACTACGGTTGTACTACAAATAGAACACAAAATTATATACCTTATTCAAAAAAGAAAGAGTACATTCATTGTTCTGAATTTTAAATCATGGCTACAGTAACTCCCCAAAAGTAGTACCCAGCACATCTTCAATTCCTGTTTCTGTTTACTGTATTTTTTCACATTTACCTTCACACTGAATATTTTGTTATATTCCGTATTTTGCTTGGCATTCTACTTTCTTCAGGTGAAAGTGAAATGCCGGAAATGTTTAGTTGGTTTTCTTCCTCTGTCCCATGAAAAATATTATTCTTCACAAGTAAAAGATCAAGAACAGTTTAGACACAGCAGAGTAAAATTCAACATTCATTCTTTGGGTGATATACATTACTGTAGCCCCAGTACCCTGTCTTGATAGATTAATAATGAAATCTTATTTAATGATCAGTGCAACTCAGTCATGTTTTACTTCCTCCCTGGAGGACCAATTGCTTATTTCATCAAAAGAATAATAATTCTTTCTGTCTGTCAGTTGATATGATCTTTATCTGGACACAAACTATAACAACAGACTTGGTTGAGCTTCCAGCCTTGCTGGTGGTAGGGGATTCAAAATCTGTATTTATCATATGTAGAAGATAGATGCACTAGCTAGCTTCAGGCATTGCATTAGCACTAAAGTCTATTAATTCTCATTATGTTTTGCATATAGAGAATATTAAAATGTTTAAATTAATAAAGGAGAAAGGACAACCTCTTGGCACAGCAGCTACATATTGATGTAGTTTGCTATGCAGGAGGTGATCTGTACAACTGAGGAGCATTCCTTAGCCCACTGGCACTAGAGCACATAAAGCTACTTAGGGGACATATGCCAACTGCAGCCATCTCATAGCATCTCTGTTCTTTAGTATGTGGAGTTTTATTTTATCAGCTTTGGATGAGACTGAGATCATTAACTTTTTGATTAAAGGTAGGATGTGGGCGACCCTCTTCAACTGTGCAGGCCGTGCATGGATATGCATAAGAGGACATGAAAGAAATAAATATCTTTACTTATTGTCCTCTGTGTAGCAGAATTAGTTGTTTCACTGATAGTAGAACTCTCACATGGAAACAGGGATTGGCCAGGACAACTGAAGCAAGTCTTTTATAGCGAGTGAACATTTCAACATTTCTTCTTTACGTTTATAATTGTTTAAGACCTTCTCTGAGCTTTCATTTTTCTCTTGGTTGCCTTCAGTTAGTTTTTGATTTAGTGATAACAAAATGTACTTTTCTTTCTACCAGTGCAACCACCCCATAGCATTTTTACTTTTGTTGCTGTTGATAAGTCTTTGAGTTTAAGCATCTGTCTCAGCAATATATAAATCTCTACTCTTAGTTTCTGTGTCCATTAATCAATTGTGTAACTGTTTAGATCCTATTTAATATTAATGGCACTAAAAAGACACTTCCATGGTATTTCCTGGCAACAATATCAAGGAAGAACTAAGAACAATCCAATTAACTATCACTGAAAGATATTATTCAGCTTTTATAAACTTTAAAAACCTTTTCTACATGCATAGAATATAAATAAAAATTGTTGAATATATTCTAAAATGTTAAGAAGATAAGAAAGAGCCAAACTAATACTAATATTAATGATAATCAAGAAAGGTGGAGACAGTATTAAAGCTGTATCAGAAGCCCGCAAAGTTCCTAGCAAATTTTTAAGTACTGTTTTGTTAATAAGCATGTATATACAGCTCCCTTTAAAGCTAATGAGCTTTAATATTTGGTATCAGGCTTGATTCATGGATGGAAGCAGTGATCTATAACTGTCAAAATTTAATAGCAGACCACGGTGACTAAGAAAAGTCTGTATGGCTCATTTAACTTGGAAATTGCAAGCAGTACTCAGATCTCTTCAGAAATTGTTGGGATTTATCAACATTTTATGAAATCTGCTATGAGTATGTCCGCATGGATTTCTGGAGGCAAATAAAAGCTTGTTCTGCCTTGCTCTCACTGGACTGGGAACTATATCGCTCTCTTCAGCATGTTATCATATGTGACCTGATAATCCCTGATGAGAGTCAAGAACATTAGCTTGCACTCTGTATTGTGATAGCATTGCAGTTATTTGATTCTGCTGGGAACTTAGGTTAAGCTGGAGTGTGGGCAGAGGGAACTAATAACTGCATACAAAAGACTTTTAGACCTACTAAAATGTCGTACATGCTGTCCAGTGCAGTGAGAAGTTAACTATCCATTTTATCATTCCGTCACTTTTTTTTTTCATTGAACATTCATTTCAACATTTGCAGCTGTTTTATCTTTTAAGGCTCGTGTTTGAAAGTGAGTTTGTTTCGCCATGGTATAATGAAGAATTCGGAGTATTAATTAGTTTACAAACCCTCCTCACATATTCTTTGACAGCCAGGATGACTCAGAGGACATATGTCCCCATGCAACCTTTTTCACCTGGCCGCTATTCATGAAGATAAACAGTGTTCATATCCAGTGTTTCACAAAAGAAAAATAATAATAATTTGTTTGTTTGCTTTTCTTGTGAAGGAGATAAAAGAATCGGAGACCTATGTTTCCCCATCATTAAGAGCCTGGAAAATTTACACTTACCTCTGGTACTGTTTATCATGCAGACTGCTTGTCTGGTATGTGCTGAAGGACTGAGTAGTACTTGATGCAGGAAAAACCTATGAAATATATCCAAGTGATTTACTTTGTATTGGACTTTATTATACTGTCTCTATCAAAATATAGCACTGTGTCCTTTGAGGATATGACTTCATTCCCTTGCTATACTTTATTTTCTTATCTTTAAAAAATAGACCCTTTTCCAGAATTAAGTATTCTCACTCCCTCTCTGCAGTCTGCTGTGCCTTTTACTCTTTTAGCTACTCACCAACCTCTCTCTCATTGCTGTTCCTGCATATCTGCTCTATGTTGGTCTCTAGGCAATACTGGGCAAATGAAGGGATCAACTAACTTTTCTATTAAAGAAGTGATTACCAGTATATTTTAGGAGAATAAATATGCAAAACATAAAACAAGAAATACTATAGGGCATTGAAGCCTATGTGCTGGCAGTATGCTTAATAATTATATTAAATGAGTGCCTTTCTTGTTTTTGTTTGATGTAGTTGGGAATTTGATTCACCAAAGGCACAAATTTAATATTTACAAGGATTTGTTTTGTCAAAAATTGGTAAATGTTGCTATGTCATAACACCATAACTCTAGAGAAAAGGTATTAGAAGGAGATATTATAACTTATCAAAGACTGATTATGGTTTCCAACTAAATTTAACATTCTTGCAGAAAGAATATCATGCATCATGGTAAGCTTTATATGCACTATATCAAAGTAAAGCCTTCAATGCAAAAAAAAGTAGCTAAAGCAGACCTTTTATAGTGTTTTAAGGACATATTTCCAAGATGCATGTAAGGGTCAGGGTGTACTTTTCACATTTCCTTTCTATAGTCAATGGAAAGATACACTTTAACTCTTCATTTTTTTCATTTTTTTGAGCCAAATTGAATAAGATATTTCTGGCTTGTTTTATTCAGAGATACCCTAGAGGAAGATGCAATGGCAGATGTACAGCTCATCTACATATTCAACTAAGAATTTGGCACATAATTTTAAGAACTGCTATGCATACTAGCAAAAAATGTCAACAGTAGAGGAGAAAGGATGGGGCAAACCAAGTGAAAAAAATTGACATGATGTAATTCAATAGGATAATGCTACTTAGAGGGTAATCTGTGCTTGAACATAGTGTAAGATTTTTTTCCAGATTTTAGACATGGCAATATATATAGACCAGGCAATACAATTACATATTTTAACTTACAAAAACCAGGGAGGAGGATGTCAAGGAAAGGCAGAAAGGCCTAATATTTTGCAGATGGAAAAGGTAATATGGAATAAGATACCTGTCTCTTTAATAACAGTGTCTCCAAGATGAAGCTTCCAGATGTTAAAATAGCTTGCAGAAGCATTACACTGCATCATTTAATTTATATAAGTAGTTACCTTATTTTAGTATCTTTAAAGGCATGCAGTCATATGATATCAGCCTCACAATGAAAAAAATGCAAATTTTGACTCATGCAAGTCGAGCATTGACTGCATTCGGACAGATACTTTACCTATAAATCTTCTAAACTACTAATAAGCAGGAAAGAACAAGTTGGGGGAATGATATATTCCAGCCATTTTGCCTTGTTTATCATATGACCTAGCTGTCCAGCGAGCTGAATACAATTAAGAAGTGGATAAATAATACAAAAGACAGAACAATATTGATGCAGAAAAGAAATGATGAAGATCTGTAAACCTTTTTCCTTTCCTCCTATGTCTTACAGAATAACCATTTATTTTCTTTATAAAGAAAATTAAGGGATGGTACATGACCACACACAATTCAATAGGATTCAGATATATTGAGTGGGTTTTTCTTCAGTTGCAAAGGTGTTTTTTTGTTTTGTGAGAATTGGTACACCTTTTGTGTAACTGATTTCAATTAAAATGGAAAAAACTAGTTTTGGATTCACTCAAGCTTATGAATTAATAGCAGAAGATTCCAATAGTCTGCCCTGGCTAATGACCAAAATTGATTTAATGCTGTGATTTCCTTTGTGTGGGGAAGCTAAGACCAAATTTGGCTTCAGCATGAAATAAAATCATTATAGGGTTCTGTGGAACTATATAGAGAGTGACTAGATAGATGCTCAAAAAGTACTACTCCTTTTCTCCAGACTGATAACATGATTGCCAAGAACTGCTTGCATTATAAAACAATCAAAATCAGTATTTTGCATTATGAATGACACATTTAAATTTTACTATATGAATACATTATTTGATATCTGTATTAGTAGTAACATTGAATTTGTCCAATTATGAATGTCACAAATCAACACTGCAATAAGAGCCCAAAGCTTAAGTCAATAGAAAAGTCTTTTTTTTTTTCCAAGATCTATCTTACATAGGAAAATTGGAAATATTCACAGCTGATAAGCTATCAGCTAAGACTTTGATTGTGAACTGTGTAACAATAAATATGAAATAATTGAAATGTGATAAGCCAATAAATGACAATTTGTCAGCAAATAGATATTTACTATGAGCACAAAGGATATATTTGTACATGTAGCTTGCATATTATTTATACTTATTTGTACATAAGTAAAAACTATATAGAGACATAGGACTTTGTGGAACCCTTGGTCTTACATGCAAACAGATCTAAGTGTTCGAAATTTATCTTGAAACTATTTAGATTTTCTTCCCCTGCTACTTTTATTAGTCTTTCCTCCTCTGACATTCAGGAATTCTCCTTTTATTTCCAGAGTGATTTTCCATGTGGCTCATTTCGCTCATTTATCTCTGTACCGCTATCATCCTTCAACACAAATAGTTCTTTCATTTATGATCCGCTCCTTTTGCCCTTAGTAAGTTTTTACAGAGGCTCCTAGACTTAATTTTGCAATCTTAAAGAAGCCAGCTGTCTTCATAACACAACACAATATTCCACATGAGGTTTCATCAGAGCTGTATACTTACAGCATATATACTTAACTATTTCTAACATCTATAGGTTTTATGGCATATGATTACACTAATTTCTCATCTCCATTCCTATCAGTTTGGTGGTAAATATACCATGAGTTTTCTCCTCTTCTTTCATTTGCAACATAAACTGATAAGATATTCATTACTTGTCACACTCTTCCTGTCACTAAGTAGAGTAAAAAATGCTCCCATTTCTATTTATTTTCCTTTTCTGCATTGACAAAATTTCTCAAGTTTTGTCATTAATATGTTCCATTTCTATATATTTTATATTCGTACTAGAGATCACTTATTAAATAGCATCCTTAGGACCATTTTGGAAGTCCATATCTTTCATACGACCATCTAATATGTTTCAGCTGGATTGATAGTTTATTATCACTGTGTTTTCCAGCTGAAGAAATACAACTCCAGATTTGTATCTGCCAGTGACCTGAGTTAGCTTCCCATCATTTCTGGGAACTTGGCTGACTATGTTCAAGATCAGTTTGCTTCCTGTAGGAGCTCTTGTGTAGAAAGAGCTGGAAAGAGCCTCAGAGCAGGGATTTGCCTCTCCTTCACTTAGGAGCCACTTTTGGCTGAATCTCTTGTTCTTGGTTTCCAGCCGAGTTGCACTGCGGCTGTCGTGCAGCTAGGTCTGTACCTCGTTTCCTACCTTGCCAACTCTACCCTACTGATGTGATGTCAAAGCCTGACCTCAAACCGGCTCATCACTGCAGGCTTCCTGTGTGACCACTGGACTGTGGCTAAGCCTGATAACTTTTCCTGATCTTGATGCTGACCCAGATGTGCTGACTACACAAGTTCCTCCACAAAGAGGAACTTGTTCCTCTTGTTATTCCACAAGAGGAATAACAGTAATTTCAACACAAGATGCAGGTAAATTTAAGACTAAAACTGTGATTTTAATTTACAGCATCCTTAGTCACTGGAAAAGAATATGTGGGTTGAAACCAGCCCAAACCTGTTGCTCTCTGAAGTTCTTTTTGTTAGTTGTTTAGGTGATCCACAAACACACTTGCCCCATACAAGCCTGACTAACTCAGGGTGACATTCACACTCTTTTGATTAATTCGTGGCAAAGGATTTACACAGCTGATCCAATCAACTATGCCATAGTTCACTGATCCACTCAACAGATTACCACCAGTAATCCACAAGATATTTATCTAAAACAAAGGCTACCATATACCCTCAGGATCCCTGTATTGAGACAAAATCAGCTTTCTTCGCAACAGGCAAAGATGGAAAGACAAACACTGTCTCCATTTTTCCCTAAAATTCATCACACCACATTTGCCCATCTCTTGCGAGTCTTCCTCCATTGTAGGGATCTATTGACTTGATACCATAGATTTGATTTTGTCAGTCTTAAGTATTTGTTCAGGTTCATGAATCAAAAATAAGACTTAGATAAAGTTAACCAGTAAAATTGTGATCTTAAACAAATATGGCATTCTTTAAATATGCTGATGTTGACTATCCCCTCTTTAGTCTGAATCAACGCAAATATCATTGCTTATTTTAAATGGTGTAAACATGTTTTTCACTATTTACTCTAGATTAAGGAACTTAATGTCCACGTATTAGTAGGTTCTGTGATACAGAAGAACTATAAAAATAGGTACTTCTTCATATTTCCATTTCAAAACAACCTATAAAGCTACTTGACTACTACAATATGCATAATATATCACTTTAGATAATCAAATATCAAACAAAATAAAATGAGCAGAGCTCATTTTCAGAAGGAAGAATTTTCCAAAGGAGAATGATTTTTTCTATTTCCCACTTTGATGATAGATGTTTGAGTCAGTTTCATAAAACTTTAAGCACTGTTTTTTTTCCTTCCTTTCCTCTTTAACATATTGGCATTCATTTTTTCTGAGACCCCATAACAGACAAACTATTGCTCCCCAGATTTGAACATTCTTTAGGAATAATACAGTCCTTGAAAGCATTGGGAGCAATTACCTCAGGTGGGCTTGGCTTTTCAACTCTACTTTCTCAAGCATGCACGACTGCCCATTGTGCAATTTTGTGTGGTAACACTGTCGGGTTTTTTTCTCAAACAACTATACAAAACATGTTTTCAGTCCATCAATTTCTCATATTCCATTATCAGGGATAAAAGCTAATCATTATAATCCCCAAGATTTTCCCATTTACTTTCTGTAGTATGTGGCATTTCAGTTTTTCTGGTAATACACAGGTTTGTGCAATGGTTCCTAGTTAAAAGTAATTACTTTTGCTCCATTTGTTTTTATGAAGATATTACATTCGTCTTGTGCTGCAGCATTGTCTATTTCTCCAGCAAAGAGTTCATCTTTGGAAATGTTATATGCATTCTGATGTGCTCTTCTCTGTGTGAGACGAAGTGGCAAGCTGACCAAGTCTTAAAAATCTGCTGACTGCATGCCCACCAAGGCATTAATAATGAATGCTCAGCTGTGGTGGGCTGGGTACATAGTTAACATAGGCGATAGATAAATGCCCAGGCAATTCTTATACGGTGAAATAGGATATAGAAAAATACAGCACATCTGCCCGTAAGGACACTTTGAGGAGACTTTCAATCACGCTTGGTTTAGAGCCAAACTTTTGATGTCCTAGCTTCAAATAAGCAAGATTGCAATACCATAATAATAAGCAGTTTTAAATAGCATTCCTGCAGATGCTGTTTGAAAGGAGCACTAAGTCCATTCAATATATAGAGAGAAGATGGCTGCAGACTGGCTCATCGCACTGTCAGGTTATGTGTTGAAAGTACATGAGATTGAAGATGCAGAACTTAATGCATGGAAACCATCTAAACAGACAAATTAACTCAAATATCAAGCTTGACTAAGTTTCCTTGAATTTGGGATTGTCATTTTTTGAGTGAATAGGAAGAGCACTATCACATTTTGTTGCTTTTTGAAAAGCTATTTGCTATTTATATACATTCCCACATTTTCCTTTCTTTTTTTTTTATGCACTGCATGTAGTCCAACAACTAACAAAATGTGTGACACTTTTTGTATACAGTTATTTGATATTTAGTTCATTTTCCTTTACCCTTCATGTCTTTATCCTTGGTCTTGTTCTCTGTGTCAGATTATT
Organism: Crypturellus soui; assembly: GCA_032275445.1. NCBI lineage: Eukaryota > Metazoa > Chordata > Aves > Tinamiformes > Tinamidae > Crypturellus > Crypturellus soui. Next base: position 6,162,468 of record JAUBNY010000986.1, on the reverse strand, counting down.
TTCTACTTTCTGTTAGATTCTGTCTGGACTTGCTGATCTCTGCCGAATTTTAAAGACTTGGTCAGAGGTGAATTTCTGTGATCTCCTTCCGAATTTTCTCTTCCATGTCAGCTGCTCGTTTTGGGGATCTGGTCCTGTAACATTGAAAAATTGATGCTTGAGATCAGTCACAACCTCTTCTACAATTTCTACTTTTCTACTGCTTTTGCTGTGTAACAAACCACTATGCTACACGTCAAATTGCCTCTTGCCTGCTCTTCTTGCATAGTCCACTGAACCATGGCACAAATTCATAAGAACTGGGGTCAGTTAAATAATTCTGAAGCCTAAGGCACCATCCTGCAAAGCAGGAATGCCAAGTTTATTATTCTTAGTCTGCACTGAAGTGGCCTACAGTGTTTGTTCCCTACTCCCTATTGGAGTTCATTGTCTAATTACTAGGATTCAGTATAAAAGATGTTTGCCATTCTTTCACCTATGTTTTCTAAATGAAAATGGCTGTGGCTGCTGTGCTCTGTATGAAGGAAGGTGATGTGTCTAAAGCATGCTCCAGTGTGCTGTGGCAGATGTTATCTGTTTTGTTTGGTAGTAGTTTACTATGAGGACAGTGCATACTTCATTTGAAATGGAGTTTTGGGACAGAAGGAATAAAGAATAACTGTCTGTCTTGTCTTAGCAGCTGCTCACTGGATCATATGAATCTTAGCAAGGGAGAAAAAGATTTTCCCTGAAAATAACTGAGCATATTCAGCTAGTGAAAACTTCTGGAGTGTGAGAAGCGCAGAGAGATAGAAGACACAGCAGGCAGTGAAGCTGCAACATGTGCAGAGACAGAAATGCTCCACTGGTGCATTTCTGTAGAAAGTCTAAACCTCACAACAACCATTGTACCAAACAATATGGGCAGAATAAAACATAGGCTGAATATGGGAGTGGATGTGTTTGTTAGCTCATAAAGTGGTCATTTTAGCTCAGTGATGACTAAACTTCCATTGATAATCCATGGAAATTATTTTAGGGGGCTATATAAGGATGCATTCATGGAACACAATTGTTCTTCAAGCTGTGCCTTTCACTGTTGTCAATCTTCAGTCTTTTCCTTACATCATTGTGTAGGATTTCTCCTGGGATCTGGTAGGAATTCTGTAGAGTAACTTGTGACCCACAAGTCACTGCTGGATGCTGATCAAGCTATAAGGAAGCACCCATCCCACTGAATGGCTTAAAAGCCCCTTATTTTAACTTGTCTCACTTAGCAGAACTGAATTTTCAAAAGCTGTCTCACTTGTGTCTTAATGGAACCTAATGCTAAAGACTCAAGCCTCCTTTTTAATGTTTATTTTTTATGGAAAAGAGAAGGGAAAGCAATTTCACTTTAAAATATCAGCAGGGATCTATTCACATATACAATTAGAAGCTTTTTACTAGTCAGTATTCCTTTTGGACTGGTAAAAGCTTAACTGCTTATATTTTTCTGTTTTCATACATCACTGGGACTCCAAGATCTCTAAATACCAATGTATGAGCATCAAGTGAATGTAAATGTATACTGTCTTTACAAATAACAGAAGACATAAGAGTTTTCTGGACCATTTTTGTACTGCTTGGATCATTTCTGTCACCTAATTAAAGAACTAAAATTTGGTTTTCTGAGTGTCACTTTTAATAACTATGTCATTAATGATTTTTTTTTATTTATCTGCAGTATTTATGCTATTCAAATATAGATGAATAGTTGTCTTTAAAGACAACCATCTTTAAATTCCTTTTTAGTGGAACCATCTCATATGGTTGGATTCCTGGGCCAACTGAATAGCTCCTATGAGAGATGTTCCAGTCATCTTCGTGGTCCTTTTGTGGACTTGCTCCAGTCCGTCCATATGTTTCTTGTACTGGGGAGCACAGAACTGGACACAGCTCTGCAGATACAGCCTGGCCAGAGCTGAGTAGAGGGGAAGCAGCACCTCCTTCAAACTGCTTGCAGTGCTTTTCCTAACATATCTAGAATGATGTTTGCCTTTGCAAACACACGTTGCTGGCTCTTGGTCAAATTGTTGTACCCAAGTCCCCCAAGCTTTCTAATCAGTTGACCCCTAGTCTGTACTGGTTCATGCAGTTCCCAGTGCAAGACTTTGTGTTTCCCCTTTTTGAACTTTGTGAGGGTTCCTTTCTGTGAATCTCTTCAGCTTGCTGAGGTCCCCCTCACACAACCTTGCCTGTATCATCTGCAAACTTTCCTGAGGGAATATACCCAGCTCATTAATGAAGACTTTAAACAGTATTGGCCTCAGTATTGGTCACTGGAAACCTGGTCTTCAGCTGGAAGCTGCTGCTCATGATAATTATCTGTTTTGCTTTGTTTTACATATTTTGATGTAAAAGGTTCTGAAAAGCCTCTGTAGTGAACATATTTTGGCAACTGTCAGACTCAGAACATTATTCCTATTTTGGAATTGTCAAATTTCTCCTGATAGAAAATGTATTACTTGGAGGATGTAAAAATATGGTTTTGGACACGCTGATGTAAGTTAACATGCATTTTTCTATAGATCTTGAGACTTGCATATATAAGCTGTGTTGTCGCTTTGTTTCTTGGATGTATTAGTAAGACATAATCACGTACTCATAAACAGTGCTCCAGGCTATCGTCTCTATGTCATGATTGTGAGTTCCAATATTTTTCTATTCTTTTAAGTGTATGATTTTATAAATATAAAGATGGTTTATTCGATGCAATTTTAATTTTCTTATGCTTCTTGAAAAAGATTTTTGTTGATGAGCTTTGAAGCCTAACCATTCATTTAAGTTTTGTCTTTTAGTTTTTGTATAGTTTAATTTAGATATCTTTGATTGACACAGAAATTTCTTACAGACTTTCAAAACATGCTAATCAGTTTCAATTCAAAATAGATCAAAAACATCACAGATACTTGCTCAGTTCTGAAAACATTGATCGGTTCTGAAAATTTTAACCTGTATGAATCACTAAGCATACAGTGAAGATTATATGAACATAAACCAAAACATATTTAAATTAAGTCATCAGTCTCCAACATCATTCACTTTTTGTGAAAGTCAAACTTTCTTCAACTCTTCTGAAAATCGTTTGATGCTTTATTAAAGTGAGGTAATAAGAAGTTTTTCCTGAAAAGATGAATGCTTTTCTTATGGAATGCATTACTATTTTCTCCTACCCCTAATAAATTATAAAGTTACAGAATCATCATGAATGATAATGCAATAATGAAGTGCAGCAGAAAAAAGACAATAGTGAAACTTTTCCGGTTAGGAAAATATTATGTAAAAATTTTTTGGGAAGGGGGAAGGAATTTCCTTAGCAATATTTTTTTCTGTGACAGTTACCTTTTATGAAGGAAACTGGAATGAGTAATTTATCAAGGTTGATGAGAATAAAATGCAATTCCTATACAAATTGCACGTAAAATAAACATCCCATTTTTCACAATATTCAAAGCATGCAATATATATTGATACTAATAAGCTAACAAGTCATAATCTTTTATTAAATAGAAGTAGTTTTTCTGATAATTAGGCAAAGAAAGGTTTTTGTTGTCCAGTCCGCTTTGCCTGGGAAAAATTTGGGTGTGTTTGCTTCAAAGTAATATTAATAAAAAGGATAGGAATTAACACAAGGAAAGGAATATATGTACCAAGTTTTGAGTTACAGCTTTTTTTAAGTAAGAGTAGAAAATATAAGTCATTTGAACACAACATTCAGAGATTAATGAAAACATTTTACTAAAGTTTATTTAAGTGCCATTATCTAAACTAATACATTTATTGGGAGAAATTTCTGCTTGACATTTTGTGTTTTGACTGGCATTTGCTAGTTGCCAGCTGTCAGAAGCAAAGGACTGCAACACATGCCGTTAGCAGCATATGCCTTTTTGGGCGCTGAATAGCGTTTTCATACAAAAAAATCAAATGATCCATAACATATTATGCTGTCATTTAAAAACTGCATCAGAACTGTAACATTTTTCATGCTCATAATAAATTTTGTTCCCCAAGGGGCAATCTAGCATTTTCTCTCTATGTTTGGAGACATAATGAGGGAAACATTTATTCTATTAATTGGCATTACTGCTTTTATACAGAATGTTAATGATTTTCTCAGAATGCAGGTTACTTGAAAACCTTTTGGTAAGACTTTGATTTCAGTGCTTTACTCCTCTCTACTTCATCAGATGTATCTGTCCTCTTTTTCTTACCATATTATCTTCTCCATCATTTACATTACTGACAAGTGCTTGTCAGCAGAGATAAAGAAGATTTAACCCGAGCCACTGAATTCCATTTTTTCCAGAGCAGTCTTTGTTTTTCTGTATTAAATTATGGCAGATTCATTTTGCAAATGATAAAACTACTGATTTATTCCACTAATTTATTACTTTTTTACTCCATTTTTTCTAAGAAAGAAATAATAATCACCTCTGTCCTCCCATGGAGCAGCATCCAATTTCCTTCCTGACAGAGAAATATCAACTTCCACCAAAGTTACAAATACACTGACGTCTGGGCCTCTTTAACAAATTTTTGGCTCCTGATATATCTAGATTAGTAGAAAAACTATCCTAAATTTCCTATATAGTCGAAAGAAACTGTTTCCTGTGGGTGATTCAACCTACTTATCTTTCTGCGATGATTATTTAAGGAACTGTTCAAACTGTAATCCTAACTTGAACAAGCAGAAGTTTAAGTCAGAAAGATTACTTTATTCTGGAAGGTTTAAGAACAATAGATCTTGTTTATTAAGAAAAATTTTGTCTTTATATTAATCATTGAATATTTCCAGAAGAAAACAGAAGAAATATATTTTTTGTCCTCCATATTTCAGTCAGTAAGTAATCTTTAGAAAGTCCTTTTCTCATGTTCTGACTCAAGTGTATACATTATTCACTGACTATAAATGGCCAAATAATGCTCAATAGAAATTTAGCTACTGAAGGTAGCTAAGGTAAATATTAGTAAACTAATATTTAATATGCCAGTCATCAGGGCACATTCTTTTTAATCCTGTGCTGTTCATGTTTTCATTTTAAGAAAGGGTATTTTTAGGAGTGATTATTCAGATACTTTGTTTTAAAAATATATTTTTTAAAAATATGTTTTATCTTAAGGATTCTATATATTAACTAAGGTCTCAAATGTACTGTGGTAATTGTAAGTAATGTCTTAATGCTTAATGCATAATAATAATTTAATAACAGTAATATATTTATGCTACATATAAAATTTGGTCAGCATTATGCACAATGTACAGTTCACCCATTGAGATCCAAAAAAATTTATACTTTAAAAATATATATGTTTTCCAGTGATGCTGCTAAGCCTGAGAATAAACATAAGAAATAAATGTGCAATTAAAAATGAGCATCTGACAAAAAATGAGCATATACTGTACCATTCTAAATAAATTAGTAACATGTTTAAAAATGACCTGTAGTGAAGGATGATGATTTTGCTGTTATCGTTGTTGTTATTATGATGAAAAAGTCATAAGGAAAAAGGGTTAGCACATGCATACGAAGATAAGCATGTATATATATATACTTACAGCGCACATGTCAAAAAGATATCTATATTTAAGTCCAAGTAGGAGAAAAATTGATGGGTATTATTCAGAAGGATGTCAGTGAAATTACTGATGACACCTGACTTCTTCTCCTGTAAGACAGAATTTCAAGGGAGGAATATGTGAAGAATCAGCCATGGAGGTCACATTTCAAAGTTCCCATTTCTAACCCACTACTCTCTAAAGATAGAAATCTAACTGCAGAGAAGCATATCTTAAAGCAGAGTTATTTTCAATGTTCCAGGTGCTCTCTGAATCCAAAGTCACAAAGAAATCAGAAGTAAGGCAGAATCATACAGGGAAAGTCAGTTCACACACATGGGACAGGTTTAATCTCTAACTTACTAAAATTTCCTACTAGTCAGCCCTGTGCTCAACTGTCATACTCATTATTTGTATATGTGATATTTAACAAATGTTTAAGATATAGTCTTTGAATAAAATCAGCTGAATAAATGGCTGCTTTATATTTTTTTAAACATGTAATCAGTCATTAGGTGACTATTTGCCTGCTCTCTGGTCCATATCACTGAGATTTTTAGAGTGGTGAATCACCAACTGGGCATAGCATTATCCATGCATCCTACCAGTCATAACTCTTTTACTAAGGTTAGAGAAAATGGACAGAAAATAATTTTTTGAAGTGAAGTTTAATTTTATTATGAATATGCTATGGCAAAATTATGAAACATGATTTACTGTTACTCTGGTAACTGTTTGTCACATATATTCAAACCTACTCCTTTTTTTTCCTGATTGAACACCTCTAAAAGTGCTTTATATATTATTTATATATTACTAATAATAGTAATTCAGATTTTAAGTATTTTTGTTTAGTCTTCACTTGGGAAAGTAAAACAATAATTTTAAAAATCTTCACTAAAATAAAATAAAAATAAAGCTTGAATGAAATAGCAGTGAACAGGGGCATTGTTTTGGAAAGTTTGTTCTTTCTAGAAATTATTTTTCCATTGAAGGACCTGTTTTGTCAAAGCATGAGTTATTTGCTTATTCTTAGTAGTTATGACATAACTTAAACTGGAGTGAAAATAAGATAAATAACAAACAGATTATGCTGTATTGAGAGAAGCAGTTAAATGAGGCAGCATTATATTTCAAATGGGTGCATTTTTTTTCCCAAAGAAAATCTAATTTTCATTGCAGAACAAAAAGCAGATTCTGAACAATCAGTATTTTATGACAATCAGTATTTTCATAGTGTTCTATAGAAAAAGAAAAAAAAGAAAAAAAGAAAAGAGAAAAGAGAAAAGAGAAAAGAGAAAAAAAGAGAAAGAGAAAGAGAAATAAGAATGTCATCATTTAAAGGCTAATTATATGAAAATATCAGCACTTTCTAAATGTAGTAAAATGAAGTAGACTTCATTGGTATTAACATTGTAAACAGCAAATATCCACACTACTTACAAGAGTTATATTAATGGTGTTTGATATCTTATATTTTCACATGAAGTGTATGGAAGAGAATATAAAAACTTTAGAGGGGTGCTTAAAATGCACTGTGCAGCAAATGTAGCTTTGCAGCTGCAAGATACAAATTCTATCCGTAAATTCTCAGAAATGGGAATATCCCTTGTGTTTCAGCCACTTAAAAATGTTTTTCCTGTCATCTTGAATCTTCTACAAGGGTCCTGTAGAAGATACTTGCTTTTGGGAGGAGAAACTTGAATCAAGAGAGACTACTGAAACTCACAAAGGCTATTAGCAGAGCCTTTTTTATATGGACCACCAAAGGAACAACAGCTCTTTAAACTCATTTACATGTAATAAATAAGAATAAATATGTACAGTTAATGAAAGCGCCTTTGTCAGTTTGGAACACAAAGTGAGGAAAATACTAGTAAGTAGGTGAAGAACTTAACCCCAGTCCTACTGATAGGATGTTCACAAAACAAGAAGCCATGTTTTGCTCAGATGTGGAAGTTTGTCTACTCTGATAAAGTCAGAGGAGCTCACTGGACCGTAATAACCACAAACACAGAAGATTTAAACTCTCTTTGATTACTTCATTACTACAAATTTAGTAGTTATTTCTGCATTCAAATAAACTTTTCACTTCTGTTAGAAATCCATTTCTATGTACCTAAAAATAGCTATTTTTGTCTTATACATATTACAAAATATAAAAAATTACTACTCATTATAATACATGGTAACAATTTATGTATTACTAAATAATATTATTATCTTCTTATGGAAAAGTTTCATTTTCTGTATTCTAAAGAGAACTACATTATTTATTGGGAATAATAAATGGGGGAATAATAGAACAAGGAATTCATTATATTTTCCCACATTTTACATTTCAGGAACACTAATGCAAAGCAAATTTTACCTGGGAATCTGCACTAGGATATTATTTGCGTTTTAATACTTTCCTTATTAAGATGTTTCAGTCTAATCAATCAATCAATCTAATCAAATCAAAAATCTTTGTTCTTCATACTGATGAAGAAAATATTGCATGACTTAAACGTCCCAATACAAACTATGAATATGTCTTGTGAATAACCAAAATTAAAAGCATGGAACCATTCAGATAGCCTTAAAGTAATCTATTAAGCATTTCAGAAAGTGGAAAATGCATAAAAATTAAGTTATGGAGTGTGACTCTTATGATTACTGGTTTCTGAGTAATGCATCCCTTAACCTTTTATCTCATTCACAAAAGGCAACAAAATGCAAATTTAAATCTTGAATCAATAAAAATAAATTATGCTGTTGTCTTCAACTGATAACCTCAAAATAATGACTGCCTGCGACGCAGAAGCACATCCTAAACATATAGTGCTACTTTAGTCAAAGGGAATGGAGCTGATTCTGCAACTTCCAAACCAGATTTAACTAAATAATGCCTAGTTCTATTATGAGTTGTGAGCTTGGTAATAATTTTCAGCTATCTGTGTAGGGATAGATATATCTGTAAACCAAATATGCCTATTTGGTTTATCCTTTATACACTTCCTTTATCCTTTATACACTTTATAAATGATGACTATTTCTTTTATTTAAACCTTTTCCAGGGTTGGGATTCTGGACTAGAATCATCTTTGTCATGAAGTAGAAGGGGAAATCTTATATGTAAAAATATCTATGTGCCCACAACTTTTACTCAAATAGACTTTTCAGATTTTGAGTGAAAATTGCAAACAAAGTACAAGTAGTATAAAACTCCTATTTGACTCGTATATGCAAATTTTATACTACTGTGAAAATTTACATGTCTATACAACAATTCCAATGTCTCTATTATTTACATGTTTCATACTGCCATTTCATCTGGAAGAAGGATTAATTTGGCCGTATATCTTGCTACTACAGTATTATAGGAATACTGTTGTGTGACAAGATTAGGCCAATAAAATAGAAGGTTTACCTTGTATTTATTTACCCTGCAGTATATAATGCATAATTTTCATTAACATCAAGCTACTACAAGTTATACTATCTCCTTTTAATGCATCCCAAAGAATAATACATCCATCTAGTGACTAGTTATTCTCTTTAATTGGTTGTATACTTTTAACGGCAAATACAGACGAGTGGTGTATCTTTCTGGTTTACTCTTTTTGTCATTTGCTTGTTGCCCAGAAACATCATTTGCTAGGGGTTTGCTGGTATACAAAGTGCCTGGACTTTCATTCTGATATCCCATATGGTCTGCCTTGGTTTCCCAAATGACCACCACAGTGATACCTTTTTTCCTGGCAGCCGTAAACGCTTTTAAGTGTTTATACTACCCATTCCCTATTGTTTAGGAATAGCTTTTTTTTTTCTTATTACTTTGGCACGTATCTATGAACAGGTGTCATTAGGTGCAGGGAGGCATGCGGTGTTGGTGTAGTGGTGCTGTCACAGAAGATGGACTTCCCTCCTCTTTTCCTGCAGACCAGATGTCCTTGCAGTGCTCGGCAGGCCTGCCTATCTTAAACCCATTGATATCTGGCATCTCTGCAAGGGCTCTACCAACTTCTGAATGGGCACTCAGCCATTCAAACAGATGGTCCTAAAGTCAGGCAGCCAAAAAGACATTTATATGGATGTAATATATTTTTTAAGGCCACAATCCCATCTAAGCACACCAAAATGCTTGTCCTTGCTCTGCTTATGCATCTATTGTTTGGGCAAAGTTTTCTTGCTACTCTATCTTTGAACTGGAGTAAAATTTAAAATTGTATTTTGTAAATTTCACTAAACATTTATATATATATATATACACACACACGCGCGCATGCGTGCGCACACTTACACATATGTATATATTCACCCACTCACAGTCAAATGAAATTGATTCCTGTTCCTACCGTGTTTTAGCAAGAGTGAATGACTTATGACCTATCTAGGTCATACTACTTAACAGTAATAATATCATAATAATTACATTCCAAACCTTTACTGCTTTCAACATTATTTCATCATACTTTAATGCATCATTAATTTATCTTAAACATCTATAATAATCAATCAAGCTCAACGTAATCAATGTAAAAACATGAGGCAGAATAAGTAAAGTTAGTATTGGCAAAATCTATGAATACTTTCTTGTCTTAACTGGAACCTCATTTGAACTCAAACAGATGTTGATACCTTCTTCATATATTTGGTCATCAGATGATAGAACTCATTTTGAAATCAGATTCTGCATAACCCTTTCAGGGGAAGGTTTATACTAAACTTGGAATATTTTCCTGTTTTTAGCACTACACAATTTCCGAAGAGGCCCTGGATTAATCCCTTCTGAAACTTTCAGAATTTTTCTTAGGGTAATTTTTACATGCTGGTGCTGTAATGTCTTAAATTAAACAATTGTACACAAACTCATTTCTGCACATGATCTGTTTGCTACATTTTTGTTGCAATTAAAGTAGCTGCATTAAGAATGCAATGATTTATGCGGTTATAGATGAGGGCTTGAGGTGAGCTAGAAACTGAATTAACAATAATTCCAAAAGTTATCTTTCCAGAAGAATTCTCATAACTTCAGACTTCCAGCATATGGGTCATACAAGCCAATTCCAATGGCTTTTATCTTCATGGGTGTTTTTTTTAAAAAAATGTTATAAAGTGAGTATCTTAAATTATTCTTACCATTTGATTATATTTTGTCTCCCTTATAACAGACATCTTCTTAGAAAATTTTAGAAACTGTCCTGAACTTTTTGGGCAGAGAAACCATTCTCTAATCCCATCACTATGCTTCTTCTGAAAACTCATTCTCAAACAACAATGCGAATTCTGTGAGAGATCATACAATCTATCTTAAATAGATTTATTTTAAATTGATTATTTTAATTACTCAACTAATTAATTAAATTTTAACTTTAATTACTCAATTGATTATTTAAAATTTGTGATTTTTTCTACTTTGGAATTCCTGAAAAAGCTTCCTGAAATGTTTCATGATTATAAAAATAATCTAAGCACCAACCCAAAGATGTCAAGTCAAGATATGTAAATGTCAGTACAGACACAGAATAGATACCTCAGATTTTGATATAAGTAGTCACTGGAATCAAACAACTTATTCTAAGTAATACTAAACTGAAAGGCTAAATATTTAAGTTATCTTGTGCAGAGTTGTATTCCATGTAATTCAATACATATCTTTCATCATGAGCTATTGTCACTGACTATTCATACCATTCTTACCATATTCTTAACAATCATGTAGATTTTTGGAGAAAAGAAATTTTTTCTCAGAAAAAAATATAAATTTATCTATAAAAATGTAACTTTGTATTCAAGGTTCCATTTCATTCAGGAGAACCCAATTTCCACTCGTCAATAACTATGCCACAATTTAGACTAAAATCATAGCTATCTCAAGACAAGGTAAGAATTTAAACTCTTGAGAATTTCTCTAAAAATTATAAAATCTCCATTATCTTAACAGCTGCAGAAGAGCAAGATAGCAGATATCTGTTTTGAAAATACAAGGCTTTAAAATGTAGAGAAAAGTTACTTTTGTGTCTTCTTGACAAGCACAGTGAGATACAATATTCTCAACAATATACTTTTCTGTCAAAAAAAAAATGTTTCACTAAAATGACTACACCTGGTAGAAGCATTTGTGTAGACAGTTTCATGGAAGTTTTTCTGAGATAAAGGGAGATTTCAAATCCTAGGTCACTACAGAAAACAGAAGCTCAAGTTGTTATGTCCATTTTCCGAATATGGAAGTAAGGAGACAAAGACCATCAATTTGATTCGCAAATTTAATAGTTTCA
>JAUBNY010000986.1:6118911-6147017 GCA_032275445.1 Crypturellus soui | reverse complement strand
AAAGATGATATGCTATAAAAGTGAGAGAAAACAGCTTAATTGAGCATGAAAAATAGCCATGCTGAGAGAGTGGCAGTGCTTCAGAAATGCATGCATATAACAGAAAATTGTTCTAGGCCAGTTCAGCCTACCCTGCATAAAATTACCCACTGATTTTTTTTTCATTCTATCTTACATAATTTTCACTGTGAAGTGCAGCCAAATAAGATACAGTTAAAAGCTTCAGCAGCCAAAACAGAGAAGGAATAAGCATGTCTCGCTAACACGCATATTCTTGCCAGTAAAGCTAGATGGGACTCCGATCCCAAGGAAAATTCTGAAATGGATTATATTAAAGATCTGAGTACGTGTTCATTCATTTTGACCACTTATTATAATTATGTTGATCTATATTAAGTATATACTAATAAAATAAAATCCTTGTTTTTATTTGATGGAACTTCGAACATTCTGTTTTCTATAAATCAAAGAAAATCACATTTGCTAAATAGAACTGGGAGAGCCTTTTTAGATGCTTCCAGATGTGGGCATTGTGTGCTGACCTCTTGCTGAAAAAACACTTCCTTGAGAATTCTGAAATTGTGTCTTGACTGAAGGATTCTTGAATTGGATTCAAGAAATGTGCTTATCTTTCTTTAGGAATTTAAATGAAATGAAGATTTTCTTGTGCATTGTGTCAGCCCAGTGTGACCATAAAGAAAGAAAAGGATACCAGGGCAGAGAGGTGTTTAAAGGGTTAAATAAGGCAGATCTATGAAGGACTTGTACTCCAAACAGTGTAGGGAGCCCTGAGAATGGCATGTGCAAAGGATTCGTTGCTGAATGTGTGAGTCTGGTCAAGTTGGATACCCAAGCGGGAGTCTGTTTGTGTATCCTAAAGGGCCTCTTTTATCTATTCAAGCTATTTCCTTATCCCAGGCATGCCAAACTCGAGTAGTTACTGGCTGGGAATCAGTTAGATATTGTTGACAAACAGAGCATTCACATCCAGTCCTAATGGGTTTCGGTGACTGCATAGAGAACACACTGGGGGTTGCTATCGTATACTCTGCCAGGCCTCAGCTCCTCAGCAGCATCCAGCTAATGCTTCCTCTTGCTATGTGTGATGAAAAGAAGAAGTCTTGAGGAGCAGAATACCATCATCTGAAGTCATCAAAATCTAAAAAGAAAATCATTTTCCCCTTCAGTTGGGTTACCAAGTTATCATAAGAAAAGAAGTGGTTGTTTTATAGAACTAGAGCATTTTACTTATTACTGGTTGAGATTTTATAAATATATATGTATACAATTACAATCACAGTTACTCAAAACTTTCTAATAAAATGTTTGAAGTCATTGCTGATGGCTCTTTTTGTTTAAAAGTAATTACATACAAGGGATTCATCTTGAGAATCTAATTTTAAAATCTCCAAATAGCTTGTTATCACATTGCTGTCTAAATACTGTTCTTGTTGTAGTCATAAGGGAATAGCTATTTTATAGATTTTGGATCATGTGGAGGTGAATTGTAAAGGATACTCCTTCATTTGCTTCTTATCCAAACCTCTAGAGGAATTTTAGCTAAAGCAGTAGCTGAAAGAGGTTTCCTTGTTATTAATCAACCTATTTGCTATATATTATCTGCAGTAATAAAAGCAAAGTTCAAAAGCTCTGAGTCCCTCTTGAAATTAAAGTATGCCGTTAGCCTTAGCCCCTTAGCCTTAGCCTTCTTGGGATCTCTAAAAATAAGTGCCCTCTTTGGTTGTCTTTAGTAGACAATCCATTGTCACTTGCAAGTACTGAGCCTGAAATAAAACTACTGTGCATGAAACAAAGAAAACTTCACAGGAAAGTAATACAGAAATGCTAAATCTGTTTGTGAGAGAAATAAAATAAAATAAAATAGAATAAAATAAAATAAAATAAAATAAAATAAAATAAAATAAAATAAAATAAAATAAAATAAAATAAAATAAAAATAAAATAATAAAGTAAAACTGTCCCATCGAATTTTAGAATTTGCTTATTAATGCAACTTCTTCCATCCTTGAATACTAATATCCTAATATTCTATGAATGTTAATATAACTTTCTGCTTCCCTGTGTTTAAACCCCATTTGTTCTTTCTTTAGTATTACGTGGAAAATTCCATCTCAGGTTCCTGAACTTCTTGTCTGTACCCAGCTTCTTATAAAGCAGTGTCAGATGGCAATTTCAGGGATGGCTCCATCAGCCTTCTTTTCTTTTGCTGTCCTACTGTTGAGTTGCCTTAAGTCCCATTACTTAAATTGAAGTCATCTGCAACAGTTCTCAGGAACAACACCAAGATGTGTTATTTCATACACAGCATATAATCTTCAGCGAAAAGGCAATGTGTGACATATTCCCATATGCCTTTCACTGATTCCATTTGACTTGATTAACTGATTTGCTGTAGTGAATTTGCAAACTTTTTTTTCCAAGCTTGAGGTCAATTTATGATTAGCCATGGAACATGCACTAATGGGCTATCAAAGGCCGACCCTGTCTTAGAATAAGGAAAAAGTTCCCACTCCTCTGTTGGTACTGCAAAAGCAGCAGTCAGTGCCTCCAATAGGATTATCCAGCATACCAGACATTGCTATGACCCAGCTGATCTCCATGCACTGGCAAAGATACCTGGAGCTATACTGATTCAACAGCAGAGGCTGTCCAGTGCATTCTCTTTATGCTTTGGTTTTGCTATACCTTCTAAAGATATAACAGCTATAGGCATTATTATTTGGATTATATTATGTGATCTTTCCTTCCATGTAGAGTACCAGGCCTTTAATGACTGAAGCAGATGTCATTATTTGCAGCCCAATTGTTGACTTTAATTCTCTTATTTCAAGATAATGTAAAAAGACATGAAAATGAAATGCATCTATATATTGTGATTACTTTTAATTATTCTGTAATAAAATAGGAAAAGATTTCTGTCTCAGTTTTTAGAGAAAACACTAAATGTATTTTAGACACACAATTATTCCTGCATGTTTCCAAAATATTCACATTCCTTAATTCACTGTATGCCTGATTGCATGTGCAAAAGACTGTCAGTTATATTTCCTACCTAGAGCTCAAAATTCTCAGGAAATTGTAACCCAAAATAGCTAGAAATTTTTCAGTAAAATTGCCATTCAGTTCCAGGAACAAAGATTCTGTCATATAGACTATGTGTTCACTTGTACCAGAAACAATTGCCCTTTGAGTCTGTTAAAGCTGAAATGTTATTTCCAGTATATGCAGTTCATTTGACTTCTTCTGCAGAGATATTTTTTGTCTAATCGCCAGACCCCCATACTCAGAGCTATTTATGTGCCTACTTTGAGAGTAAACTATTGTTTGGTTGTATCTCTGATTCTTTTAGATGACATTTTGTTCTCAAAATATGCACATAAATTGCCTGGACAGAAGAAATGCTTAGATCATGAAATTCTTAAACAAGACATGTTCCTGTTATTTTTTGGAGGACTCCAAGGGAAAAATTACAGAGGCATTGAGGAACCTTTCAAATATGACTAGTACATCTAATTCATGTATAAGTGTTCTCATTAATCATTCTCCTTTCATAAATAACTGCCTATGATTAAAACCTTCCAGATTTTTGTAAGAAATACAAATTTATAAAAGCCTTTATATTTGTGATTTTGAAAACATTAAGTTTTTTTTGCAAGGAAATTCTGAGACTAGTTCTGTTTTGTTGGCTTGTTAATTAACTGTTTTTGTGGCCATGCCACATAGGAGAGAAATGTCTCAGATCCTGGATCCTTAGTAGCCATAGTAAGGAATAGCAATAGTAAGAACTAGCCACAGGAAGCAGTAACTTTGCAGCATGAGAACAGCAGAGAAAGTGGAGGAGGTTGCTGTATGTATAACAAAGCCTCAGCATACGGGTGCCACAGTGAAGAAAACCAAACAGAGAGTGCATATGAGTATTCTGAAAATATCTACTTTGGTAGGGTTCCCTAAGTGGATAAAAATTAAAATGAACCATATGGAAAAAAGAAATCTGTACCAAAATTTCTGTGGAAGTTATTTCAGTTTGCAAGTCTTAAATCACTACTTTGAAAAAAAGATCACCTTCTATATCCATCACACATCCAACTGTAAGCTAATTTTCTTAGAAGTCTGGTAGCAACATGAAGGAGCTTTAGAAAACATGCATGACAAATCATGAGAATGCTGAAATTTAGCAGGAAAATACAGCATAGTGCCCCAAACAACGCCACATAACCAACCATCTTAAAAAATCACATTAACAACCAATACATGTATCGAGCAAGATAACAGAATCACCACATAAGGCCCATAGAATGAACAGCTTAGAGCAAATATGCAAAATGAAACTAGCATTCAAGATTTTGTACACAGATTATTAGCTATGCTGACAGAACTGTGGCATGACAAATATTACGTCTTTTCCCAATGATTTCCGATGCTGTTGTTTAAACTTACACTAATTAAAGAGTATTATGCTAATCTTCCCGATGTCACTAACAATCAACTCAATGTATTTCTGATATTCTCTCTGCTCACCTGACAACTGGGAGAAATAATAAGCAAGTTATTTAGGCTGTGTCATCCTCCATGACTCTCTGCTTGCTTTGCCTCTGAGGTGCTGTCACACTGAACGTCAACTTCTGTAACTTTGATTAGGTCATGCTTGTGATATACCTTCTCTGACTCCAAACTCTGTAAAGTTTCCAGTAACTACCTGTGAAACCGGTAATCCATGTTTGCGTGTTTGCCAGTGATGTATATTCTGTATGTATTTACAACATATCCCTATGTGTGCTGGTATTCTCCCTTCATGCAAAGGCCAGCTTGGATTCCTTTCAACAAAGGGAAAAAGACACCATTAGTGTAATGGGCGTTGAAGGGGGTCAAAACCAACTGTTAACACAAGACAAGCAATGTGATTATCACAGTAAACTCATAAAGATAAGTGGTCAGATCTGCAGATCACGAAAATATGGGTATTTCTAATATTTCAGTTGGACATTTTTCTATTTGTGCCTTCTTCAGGCAACAAGGACTAAAAACTAGCCTTTTAGTCATATTTGTAATCTGTCCATCTCTTATGGTATGTTATGTTCTTGCAAGTCAGAACCACAAAAGAAAACAAAGTAATGTACATTGGATATTCAAAAACAGCTCATATTCAATTTTATTTTCAGTATGCATTACATCAGGTAAGAACTGGATAAAATGTTACCCTTGTGGTTCATAGCTTGAGTTGATATACAGGATGGCTTTGCCTCCCCAGGATAGTACCCTCAGACTGCCACCGACATATTTGACAATTCAAAGTTGTGACATCGTTTAGATAAATTACAGAGATGTTTGAGGGAGATGAATTACATAAAGACACATAAGCAAATATTCAGTATATCTAGAGATGATAAGATCTGCCACAAAACTTCTATATCCCTCTAAGAAGCATTCACAGTGAAATGAATGTGTAAATTGTTTTAAGAGGAAGAAGGGTCACTAGAGATACAATGGTTAGTAGTGACCTGAAGAACTAAGCAACAGTAAAGGAAAGAAGTTAAAAAAGAAATAATAAAATAGAACAAGTGTAACCATAGAAATTTGGTGGAAAAGTTGAAGTTCAGCATTTGTGAAAAGGCAGGCAAAATGCAGCAGGATCGGAAGGGAAAAAGTATGGACTGAATATGCATATCGGGCAGTAAAGACAGTAACTGAGTGTCATCAAATATTGGAGCCAAAGAGAGCAATGCACTGGTCATGCAATATGGCTCCAACCGTAAGTCTCAAAAATTTATGCAATAGAAAAAATGCATTGCCTAGTGATTTATTCCCACAGAGATCCCCAGGGCTGCTAGCTTTCTGGTTTGTCTTTCACGGTTCATATCACTGAACACTGTCAACTCAACAACACCTCATAATCCGGTTCCTCAGAATTTCTTTCATATGTATCTATGTTAACAACTCTTATCCAAGCAAGTAGTTCTAATTAGCAGAAGAAAACCATAAATACTTGACACATTTCTCAGCTTTGTGCTGAATATTCCTTTCTTTCATTTTTAAAAAGACACGTATGGATGGATGGATATATTTATATTGGCAAAAATTTATGGGGCCAGGTTTGAAAGCACTTGATACACCTTAAAAAGCAAATCGAAAAGCCTCACTAAGCATGCTGAGGTAGTGGATATATATCTTTTACATTTTAGTGCTTGTCTTTCACACATTAGGTATATTAGAGAACTGCACTGGAAAATACTTCTGTGAAATGGAGAGTAGCATCATAAGAAAGGTTATTTTAAGAATCTTGGATGATTGAATAAATCAGGAAGGACATGGTTAGCACCTGGGAATTAAAATAATTCAGGAAAGTATTGCAACAAATTGCTCAATGTTTATCAAATATATTTCATTTAGAGTTGACTTGAGACATCTGTATAATATAATCAGATCTTTAAATCTGCTGTTCATCATGCACTGATATGCCAAAATACTTATTCAACATGCAGGTAGTGGAACGAATGTACTTTGTTATTAAGGGAACAGTATCCTTGCTTTTATATAATAACAACAAAAACAACAATGAATCCCCAAAGCACAAGATTTTTTAAAATTTCTGATACCATGTAGTGCATTCAGCTAGCTGCACCAGGTCATGTTGTACAAAGCTATCAAATTCAAAAGCTATTTTTGAACACTCACTGCCAGTGGGTTATTACCTACAAGCAGTGAGTTTTTACTGTTATCCATGGGAAGAAGTCAGCGGCAGGTGTTCTGCTGCCAGCATCTCTCTGCTTTAGAATTTATGGGATTCTTTCTTTTTCTAGGGAAGCTTTCGTTAAATGCTATTACAGCCATCTATGCATAGTCAAAAGCCATAGATTGCAAAATAAAAGAAGAAAAGAATTTCTTTTCCCTGCAGATTGTGAACAAATAGAATATATTATCCTAATGCTTATTTCAGAGAAGAATGATGTCTTACATGGTACCATTTATGCTTATAAGAAAGAATGGATCTATGATAAGACAAGCTGTTCATTAGAATGCCACTGGCAATAACAGCAAGACGTACATAACTAGATGTTCCTGCTAGTCTTAAAGATATTATGTATTCAAAAACAACCCTTAGGATACCCTTTCAATAAGTTTCAAACTTTTTTGCCTAAGGAAGTGTAGGTATCCTGTACAATAAATTTATCCTCTATGCTATAGATTTTGATGTTCAGAAATTTATCTCAGGAACACCCTGCACACAGAAATCAAACTGTAATTATTCTGGTGCATATCTTTCTGCCTTCATAAATTTTATCCATGTCCATTGCTATTTATCTAAAAAGAAAAAAGAAATGGTACTTTATTTTTGTTCTACCACCAAAACCTAGCTCCTGTTTTAGATTTGCATTACATTTATTAATTTTGTCTAACTGAATGGCATCAGGTTATTCCATCATGGCAATAAAATTTAATTCATTATCACAAAAAAAATTGATAATTCTTTCTTAGTGGTTTAGAATAAGTATGAAATTTAATTAAAAGAATCAACTGATGTCATGATAATGGAAAATAAATTTAGGAAAATTAAGCTGTAATGAAATTTTGTTGTAATATGAATTATGCAGTGGATATTTATTTGCCTTAGAGTTTTGCTAAAAGTTAAAAATAATTCATTTTTAGAGGAACACCAATAAAAATAACATAAATAGTTACAGCTTCAAAAAAGCATGTATATTTGTTTACATATAAAACAGTTTCCTGCAATAAAGATATCAATAGATGAACTATACAAAAAGACAGTGAACATAATTATAAATTCTATATTAAAGTTTATGTCCTGGACATACTTATATGACCTTTTCAAACGGGAATCTTGCTCTGCCTCTCCTTTCAGTTGAATGGAAAAGAGACATGCTGATCCCCAAGCCATAGAACTGCACTGCGAAGGAACCACAGAAATAGTAGTGATATGGATAAAAAATGCTTTCTTTCACCTTCTGCATGCTTCTGTTTTATGTCTGAGTTTTGTCGGGAGCTCCTGCTTTATTCATGAAGCCCTCCTGCCACCTTTGCTTACTCCATACACAGACAAACTGTTCATGAGCTTGGCGATTGATTGGAGATTGAAAACTAACCTCTTCTCTCTAGGACCATGTAGCCCTGGGATGCTTCTGAGTAGATCCCTAATCAGGTCAAAGAATTCTCTCATGAAGTCTGGGGCTTAGCTCCTTCTTTTTCTCTTGTCCTCTCTTCTCAGGATCCCGAGTATCCGATCTCATGGTTGCTACAGCCAAAGTTGCTCCTGTATTCACATTCCTAGTCCGTTCTTCCTTATTGACAAATATCAGGTCTGACAGAGCATCTGTTCTGATCATCTCCCTCACCACCTGTGCCTGGAAGTTACCATCAATGCACTCCAGAAGTCTTCTGTGTAGAGAAAGTATCATAAAGAAGTGAATCATCAAAAGCACAACTTGAGAAAAAAAATATATACAGAACTTAGATGTTAGCTGTTCCTCATTTTGTACTGGACAACATCTCAGCATAACAAATACAATTTTCCAGCAAGTTATGAGGCATAAAACTGTATAAATAGACCAAGGACTCTTAATATGCTCAGTGAATGCTTCATATTGAACTTTATGGTAATAAAAAGAATTCCAAAGCTGCCTGTGTGAAATTACTAAGAAGTTCAAGAGGAAAGAAGTCAATCACTTTCTCTCTTGCACCTAATGCCAGGCCAGTTATGTTCATCCAATTAGTCATACAGCCATAATCCTACACAGAAGTGGTTGGAAACACAATGTTTTGCCTAACACAGCTTTTGTCGGCCAAAATTCCAGTCTGAGATACACCAGTTTGAGAGTCTTCAGGAAGTCTAGTCTGTTTTCTTTCTGTAGGAGGTGTGAATCATATAAAGCGTTGTTTATGGCATGAAATTACAAGGTTATTCTCAAATATACATATTCCAAGAAAACAAAAATATTCTATTAAAATAGCTATGTTAAAGTAAATTTGAGTACTCTTCAGCACAGTAACTTATTACAGAGTAGGAATAATGTTTGTAATACAGATTATTTCATATATATCTATAACTTGTGAAGTGTTTTATATGAATTACTATGGACCTAAATTAGGTGGACAAATTTTCTTTGAGTGATTCAACTTCCATATAAAATTACTGATTTTTTAGAATCCTAGTTCATCCATTTCTACTAAAAAAGATATTTTCATTCCAAGAAATCTACTAGTGACCTAAGATAAGTCTACCATTAACAACATTGTATTTTGTTTCAACTAGCTAAAGCCAAGTTCAGGATGTTTTAGGAACTAATAAAAATCATAAATGTTATAGCAAATATCAGCATTTGGGCAGGATGGATGATTAAACTACTATTTGGCAAATTAATAGGAAGAGAGGTATTCTTATATTTACTTTACTATTTCCTCTAAACCCCCCAAAAATCTGTGTTTTGAGTTCCAAAGCAAGTAGCTTTCTCTGTCTTAAGATATGCAACACTAGGTCAGACCACATAGTCCATCTAGCCCAGTGTCCTTTAATGTAAAACTCCAGAAACATATACATAAGGAAAATTATAAGAAGCTGTGTAAATCTAGAGTGATCATGGTCCTGTATATTCTTCTAAGAAACAGTAATTTGCTGACTCCCTAAGTGAGCTGTCTATCAAGAGCCATCATACCAATTCTAGGCAAACTTCTTTCTTCCTTAACTGGCATGACTTTTCTCCATTAACACATAAATCTTGAAGGTAATTGTTACTTCAAGGTAAATGAGTCATCTCAGAATTCTACTCTGCATCAAGCATTTTTCATATGTATACTTTCTCAGATTATCCTCACAG
Source organism: Crypturellus soui (assembly GCA_032275445.1). NCBI lineage: Eukaryota > Metazoa > Chordata > Aves > Tinamiformes > Tinamidae > Crypturellus > Crypturellus soui. Next base: position 6,137,169 of record JAUBNY010000986.1, on the reverse strand, counting down.
GAACATTGTAATATCTTATATTTTCAGCAGGAAATGTTTAGGGTTTTAATAGTCCTAAGGGAATGCCTATCATGGTCTTAAACTTGCCTCTGAAAAAAAAAAGTCTTATGCACAGATCCGCTCTATATTTGTAGCAGAAAGTTCCATTTGTTGGAGGAACAAAAGGAGCAAAGCTGTCAGTTTTGACTCAGGCACTTAGTCAAACTTTTGGATATACTTCTGTAAGGCTGATGAATGCCAAAGAAAAAAGAACCAGACTAAATTGGAAGTAGAAGTGAGAGGCCTTCAGACAATGTATTTTTTGGTGACTGGGCTTGAAAATGACTAAGATTCATCAAGTGTTGGATCAAGACAAACGTGAAAGAACTCCTTTAAGTTTCTAGAGTCCAGAAGCTAAACCGCTCTGTCAATCACAGTGTGGTTTTAGACAACCGAGTGGAAGATAAAGAGGTAATTAACTTAAACAAATGAGCTACTTCTGAACAATACTAAAAATTTAAATTTACCAAAAAGTGGATACTAGCATTTAAAGCTACTAAGATATCTGTGTATAGGGGATAAAAGGTTCTATAGTAAAATAAATCAAACTGACAACTTCATAAATAATTTCTACGTATTGGACAAATGGCTCTTGGCATTTGGATGACTGAAATATCAGTAGATGGACAGAACAAGCACATAATCCAAATCATGACAAATGTGACAAAGATATAAATGTATTCAATACCTGAAAACAAAAATATACTGTGAACTAAACAGTGTCATATAACCCAATTCATGTCAGATGGAAAACTAGCTCTTATTACAATCCACAAAAATTCTTGGTCACTATTGTTCTGTTTTTTTGCTCAACTATTTCTTGTTTTACAATATTGCATATTGGTGAGCAATACAAATAATATAATATCACAGAATATTATCTGATTAATAATAATAGCATTCATTATTATTATTGATGGATGATTCACAGCATTGTGAATAGGTAAGAAGTTAAAAAAAAAGCTTGCTTAAAAATAAGAATATTCTCAGATTTATAACAATGTAGTATACCTGTTACTATGATACCAAGATGGTCAAAAATATTTCCTCTAGGTTGTTTGCATTTCTAATAGGAAATTTGATGTAGGAGATTTCAATAGCCTTTTTATTGCAAGAGTTTTTATGATGAAGGGAAGACAGGAATCAATAATAATATCTAACAAATTCTTCAAAATGCTCTAATAAGCAGGGAAAAGGAAACTGACTGTCCTGTTGAGCAAAAAGCCCATTACAATAACCTTTCTCCTTAGTTCTGATGTGACTTCTTCACATATGAATAGTTTACCTTGAACTTGTTTCCCTACAGAGCTAAAATACATCTAGTTACAGATGTGTGAAATACAAAATCACTGGGGAAAAAAAAAATCACTCATTCCTCATTACAAATTGAGGAAATGTTCTCTCATAACAAAAAGGAGTGGAAGGATAAGGAAACAAAAGTAATATGGACAAGAAGAGAGAAAATAAAAGCAAATGGGAAAAGGAAAGAAATAGGAAAATGAAAGAAAGATGAAAATTGAAAAGGAAGGGAAAAACAAGGTAAGAGAATAGATTTCTTGAAATTAACTCAGATTTAAGTGTTTGATCACTTGCTTATTGGTTACATAACCAAATGTTGCTGCTCTTTTGAATACGGGCTAACCAAGCCACAAATATCTATCATCTGAGTCAGAATCACGAATAATCCTTATAGAAGTCACAGTTCTTATTTGTGATCCTTATTTGCTCTGCAGGTTTTTCTCAGGATTTCCAAGTCTTACTAATGATTTTCTGAAGCTAATTTTGTTAAAATCATTGATAGGTTTGGTTTATAGATATATGTGGCTATACATATATATCCGTATCCTCATTTTCTGTGTGTCTGTGTAGATATAGGTATTAAACATCTAAAAAAGAAAAAAGATTATATTATATTATATTATATTATATTATATTTACAAGGCTAAATTTTCAGATTTTAAATAAAGCTTTTTTTTGTCGTTATAATGCTATTACACCAATAGGAACACATAGATCATCACAGCTAGTGAATGTTTATTTTTTTATAATCGATAAGAATAGAAAAACCTTGCCCTGCCAAGAAACTTTATAATTACAGTTTTAGTGATAATCAGAAACTCACAACCTGTAACTCAGCTTCAAATCTCAGATAAAAATAATCTTTACTGCTTTTGTTTGGACTAGAAAATAGGCAGCACCTAAACCTCATGTGTCTAATATGTTGTAGGATAGAAGAAGGAATCAAAATAGCTCTTTCATTTGCTATTGGTACAATGCTCTCCTACATAGTCTCCTTTCTGCTATAAATCATCATTTGTTTTGTCCATGATACTTTGCATGATGCAAGGGAAAAGTAAGTATTATAAAACAATACATCACTGAACTCTTTGAGCGAATTTTCTTTTTTCAAAGTCATCAAATTAATACTTGCCAAGCTTCCTGAAATGGAATTACACGTGATCCTTAATATTATTTACGTCTGTCACTCCCCTAAACCCTTTAATATGTTGCTTGAAAATTCTGAATGCATAGAACTGTGATACTAGTAATATTATGCACTATAATTCAACAACTCTGATTCCTTAATCAATTACTTTAGTGTCTGCTTTTTTAATTTTCTTTTATGTTCTGAGTGTAATATTCCGATAGCAATGTCGGCACTTATCTAAGGTTGGATAGCATAAGTTCTGCCAAGAGACTTGCAGTCCACAGGTCTTGTGTGAAGTCTGCCTCCATTTACTTTATTTTTTCTTGTTTTCTGATGGTTTAGGTGCTAGCAAAATCACAGTCTGATCAATTTCTATTTTCTCATTATTTTTATTTTGTATATCTGAAAAATAGTCTATGGGCTTCTCTTTACAAGGTCTCACAAGATAAGATACAATGGGAACAAGTTACTTCAGGAGAAACTTCACCTGGAAGTACAACAAACAACAACAAAAAATCACCATGATAAACATCAGATTGCCCAGAGAAGTGGTGATACCCAAAACTTGAATTGACAGAACTGGATATTGTCCAGAGTCCCTTTCAACCTAGATTTTCTATGTTTTCGGTTCTGCATCATAACACTAACACATCTTTATTTCTCGTCTTCACTTGCCTTATCCTATCTAAGTCAGAATTTTTGGAAGACATAAGTGCTATGATTTAATTAGATGTTTTTCAAACTAAGTTGATTAGAATTGTAAAAGGGGTGAAATACCTCTAATAATTCCACTCTCTACACAAGCAATCATACTGGATGTTTTGATGGCACTATATTTTGCACATTCTTTGCCACTTCCTATCCTTCCTTGGTGTTTAATTAAATCCAGCAGGATATACAAATTCTATATAATAAACTGAGTGTATTTGTCTTTTTGTTTAACAAAACAGCCATGAAGCTTAATATCAATTTCATTACGAATCCTCAAGTTTTAAAGTGGCCTAAATTACAGATTTAAAATTAACAGTATACCTAAAAAATAAGTTCTAGAATTACCAATGAAACCATGACTTTCTTTTCAGATGAGCTTATTTTCCACTGTTCAGTTGTACATCAATTTATCATTAAAATATTTGACAGTAACATCTATAAACACACTCTACTGATCACCCAGTATATGAACAAGGATAAAATATTCATATCAGAGATATAACTAAAGAAGGATAGATAATATTTGGTTATTATTTCTTTCACATTGCTTAAAAATACTATGCAATATTAACCATACAGACAGAATGTAATCATTCCACCATGTTTATCAAAAATCTAATAATTTTTATCAGCTGTCAATTCTGCAGGTCCTGGACTTTAAAAAAAAAAAAAAATTACACAGACAGTATTCTTATAGTACAGTATCATGAACCTTTTTGAACTATTTAATTTTTGCTACACTGCTAAAATTTGTTTTCATAAATGTTCAAAGAACTCTTTTCTTAATACAATACTGAAAAACAGTAATGAAGTTCTTGCAAATTTTATTCAATGATGGAAAACTATCAAAACCAACATGAGAAACAGAGCCAAGGCTATACCTCCTCAGAGAGAGAATTTCTGAAAGAAAATAAGAGCAGGCATGTTCTTGCTTATTTTCAGGCCATACAGGAGATAGTATATTTTAATCAACCTATAGTGGAAATATTTTTGCAAACCATTGACTTCAGGAAAAACCCTGAAATGTCATCCATGTTTTCTTATCAAATTATGAAGTGGATTTGCACACAAAACCCTGGATGAGCCATGGTTGTTACAGCCATGATATTCTGAAAGTAAAAATAGCTCACTAGCACAGACGTGGGCCATTGTATGGCAGTTCCAAGTGCTTTGGGGCATGCTTAATTTATTATATATATCTATACGAAGAGGTATATATACGAATATATATTGCTATATGCAATCTTTGACAATTTTGCTATTTTTTATTTATATTGGAGTAACCTAGCCACAGCAAAACATTGGAATGAGAAAAATTTAGAAAATTAAATAAAGAATATTGTATAGATATGGAGCACAACATTATTTATGACAGTATTCTGACTCTCTGCTCTCCTGCAGATCTCCATTGCACATTTCCGCCTCTTGGCTTTCAAACAGATATTTGAAGAGAATGAACACAGAAACCAAGAAAAGTATATATAAATCCAGCGTGTGTATATAGCAGTTGTATTTCTACGTACATAAATGTATGCAGTACATGTAAGTACACATATATTGCAGCTATTGCATAAATAAATCTAGCAAGTTTCCCTTACAATAGTATCCAATTAGATGAAAATGAGTTCCTTTGAGTTTCCATGCTGCTATCATATCACAGTTTTCGTTGTTACTGAAAGGAGGCTGTTCCAACTAGCTATGAGACATCCTGCAATCCTTGTATAAAGGAACCTTTTATAAAGACATTAGACCTCACAATATATAAGAGCCAGCTGGTCAATTCCGTGCTAAACTTTAGTATCCAGAGAATCCCTTTTGTGACAGTTTTATTCACATTTCCATCTTATAAGTTAAACAGTAAGCTGAGAGAACCCCTGATAATTCAATCATTTCATAATCATCTACACTGTGAGCCATTCCTGGACTCTGAAGCCTGCCACCATTTCTGTTCGCAAGATGTATCCAAAACAGTGTTATCTGTATGCCCTTCACATGCCCACTCATCTTCTTTATTCTGCTGTTTCCCTTCTTCTCAGGTTAGCAGTGCACCAGGCTGAGGTTGCAGCATCTCTTCTCTCTTCCCTCCCTACTGTGCCTGATGCTTGCTAGGTGATTGCACAGTTTTGTCCTACTCTGCTGAAAGATTCTGGTGTATGACTCCTTTCAAAGCACGTTTATATTCGATCTTTTCTGTCTGTCAGGATAGGCCAAACTCTATATTTTCACTCTGCAGAATTAGATGTCAAAGTTGGGAAAGTGAAAAAATCATGGAAATCTTTATATACATCGCCCAGTCAAGAGTCTCATTGTGTGTCATTTTAGAATAATAAGCATGACCCTTCCTACTGCATAGGACAAATATAATATCTTATTTCAGCTTTCACCCTTGTCTTCCTTTTTATCCACTCTTTATACTCACAAAGCCTACAGTTGAGTGTATTGAGCTTTTGATCCCTTTTCTTCCTCCTGATTCTGTTCATCAATCTCCTCTCCTAGCATAGTTTGTCTCTTTCCCTCAACACCTTAAGGGATTCAATATGCATTCAAGAATATAATTTCTTCCTACGAAATTTGCACATGACACTCAGTCTTCTACTAATAGTTCTGGTGAATGTAGGCCTGTCCTAATTATAATAATAACATGTAATGAGATCTGAGGATTTACATAAATAAGGCTCAGTTACTACCATGTTGATAGCTACTGAGCTGCAAGCTCATGCCTTGCAGGACAGTATTTCCTCACAGGATCAAGATTCAGAAGATTATCTTGATGAAGAAGCAAGATGTGAGATGATGGTAACCAAAAGCAGGATACCTGACACACGATGCACAGGAGGTGACAAAATCTCTGAGGCTGAATCAAGGACTGAAAGGCTAATCCTTCTCTGTGGCAGAGTGCTGTGTGCAATGTTTATTCAGTGTTACCTAGTAGTAATAATAATGTTTTATTTATAGTCTCTTCTGATCCAGTATCATGTTTTTTTTTTTTTTATGGTTGAATATCACTCATGAAGATTTAGGGATTTTTGTACAACAGCTCCCAAATCATTTTTCTGGTCAGTATGTAGTATTTTTTTCCTTTAATACTCTTCCTTCTCTTTGCTATGCAAACTATTAATCTACATTTATTTTTATCAAACTGTATTTGGTATCTGCTGTTCTTCACTTAAAAGATATATCTTTCACTATGCCTCTTACTTGACTTGACTCACAAATTTAATTCCAGTCGTTAACTCTCTGCTCTGCTGGGTCCTTTTGTTGGAAGGTGATTCCATTCTGGTGTTTATAGGGTCATTAAATGGAGTCATCAGCATCTGCCATCCTTCACTGTGAGGAAAATGATGTTCATGTTGAAAGTTTTTTCTTCGTCACTCTGCAGTCCATTTGGGGACATTTTTATATGATTACTACCATGCTTTCAAATTTTGTTTCTTTGTGAGTTGTAGATCTTGGGCTGTAGACCCACATTACCAAATAGGTAGTGATGTTAAATATTTTGTTCTTTTTGTTACCTCTCAAACCAGATTTAACCCAGTTCCAGATCTGCATTTCTTTAACTGGCCATGGGTGAGTTGTCTGTAGCCCTGGGGTCTCCAGTGGCAGCCTGTGCCCCATCTCTTATCATCCCAGGCCTGAGCTCCTCTACGCTGCATCCAGTACCTCCTCCTCTCTAGGTTTCTGTTGTCAGACCAGGCCTGCATTTCTCTACACTCCCCTGTTATGTTGGAGTCATACAACTGTGGTGGTATCAAACAAAACAAATTAGTCAAAACCACCTAAACCACCTGATCAAAAAAAAAAAAAAATACAGCTAAAGCACTTAAAGCTGCAAACAGGTAATGAAAAGTTAAGACAAAATAAACTCAGCAAACTTTTTAGTCCTGAGGCCTTGCAAATTTGGGACAAAGCGTGTTACAGGCAATAACAATCCTGTATTAAAGGTCAGTATTACACCAAATACTGTAATTTTCCCGTTTTTTTTTCCTCTAGTTTGGTATTCATGCCAGCTGGATGTTAACTGGCTCTCCGCTGTAAACTATCACAGTTTTCAACATAGAAAAAGGATGATAAATATATACATATTGTCTGTGCAGTATCATGCATACTTACCTTTTCCAGATTCAAAAATCTCTCAGATTGTACAGATTATATGTGGCTCGTTGTCAGTCCGTAAGCCTCAGCTACAAGAACTTGAAATGACTCTTTGGCCATAATGCCAATTTTTAAGTTACAAGGTACGAGTGAAATAGAACCACAGAATGAGTTTGGAGGACTTTACAGTCTATGAAGAGAAGTACCACTTGATCAAAATGTGGAAGATTTCCACGGGGAGACACATTTCAAAAAACACAAGGAAAAATATTTATCTGAGTAGATATCCTAAGGATACTTTTTATATCCTTTCCTTTTTTGATCATTTGTATTCACTTCTCTACTTACCAGTTACCTCCCTACTATTTTTGAATGTGTTTTTGAGCTGTTGGACAGTCTTCTTTTTTTCCCATAGAAAAAATACAGAACAAATAAAAATTTTCTGTGATGTCCCACCAATATTTAATCTGTCTTCTCCTATCATCCACAATGTGGATGCTGTGGAACATGAAGTGTGCTACAGCAGATGCTGAAAACACTTTAATCAGAGTACTTTCACTACGTGACTTTCACTGAGCACATATCTGTCCTCATTCCTTCTGACACTGTTTTTACATTCCTCCATGCTTTGCTCCCACACCGTCACTTTCTCTTACTGCTTATTCCTTCGTAGCTAAAAAATTCCACATTGATTGGACTTCTGTACTGCTTAGACCAAGAAATCTCTTTTTTTTTCTTAGTTTTATTGTTATTGAACATAGAAAGTAAACTGAAATCTGAGCAGGTGAGTGTTTTATGTTTCTGTTTCTTTCTGCCATCGTGTCATGCATTGCATACCATATTTGGTAGCATAAACATCTCCGTCTTTCCTCTCTTCTGAATATTCTAAAAAATCTCAAAGACCTTAAAATATTTTGAACCTAGGTTTAAAGCAGCTCTGTCAAAGGTAAAGCAGTGGCATTTTGTAGACAATGACTGCCTCTTAGCACCCTTTCCACGGGAAGTTCAAAGAGAATGAATGATTTATTATCTCAAGACTGGGCAAAGTGTTCATGAAAAATATATAGAGACCTAGATTCTAGCTGAAGTTGACTTAAGCAATGAACTTGAGGTGTGCCAGTTATAAATATCTGACTTGACTTAAGCCCAGATACTGTATGTTTTTCTCATCATTGGCTTTGTTTTAACTTAGAGAATCTTTTAGAAGAGATTTTCAGATTTTTAAAAAATAAGTAGGATTCCTTTTGGTATTCAAGGAACTTGAAGAAACATGAGGTGTCCTTTTTAAATAATGTAATAGGAGGCAGCAATGCATCATAACTGCATCTGTGCAATGCATCTCAAGTGATATGGCAAACACTGCTGCTTCAATTAGGAACTGGATGATGTTATAGAACACTCATCCAAATACTCTTGTATTTGAAACTTTTTGCATTAAACCTTGAAAAAATTTTAGTGCCTGTTCTTGGCTTAAAAGCACAGGTTTGCGGTGAAACCAAGGAGCACCAGAGGATAAAATGTGTAGCACGGTGTAGCGGTATGACATCAGTCCACCTGAGTTCTTCTGCTTGATGATTCTGTTTACAACTCAGCTGTTCAGTTAGTGTCTGCAAGGTATTTCCAACCCTGCCATCTGCACGCAATGCAGAGAGGGGGTTAGAGGTGTTAAGAGATTGAAGTGAGGGTAGAAGACAATTGACAACTGACACCAAGTAAATAAAGCAAATTTGGCTGCAGCAGTCATAAGGCTGTGGTCAGGCTGTTTACACAGACACAACACTTCTTCATAGGAGTGGAGAGTATTAAAGGCCACTTTCACTTTCAGCGAGCGCTGAGGGGACAGGCAAGAGGAACTACTTGTCCCTGATATCCCCTATGGTCATAGTAATGGCTCTTGCAACTCCAGTATCCTCTTGAGCAATTCTGAGAGAGCTTGGCTTGAGATGAGTCTCCCCATCCTTACAAATTCTCTTTCCTCAGACACTTATTTGCCATGCCTCACAGGATGCCACAGTTCAAAGCAATATAAAAAATCAGAGCTATTAGCAATGATTATTTGATTATTAAAGCAAGGGGACAAAATCAAAGACAATGCAAAACAGAACACATTTAATAAACAATTATTCCTTGAATTACAATCTTTTTTTTATGTCTCTCTGTGGAGAGCTTTTGAGACACATCACATCTTTGAGAGTTGCTCTAAACTTAGTAAGGCCTAAAATATCTTATTCACACACACAGAAAAAGTGAGCCTTATCTTTGGCTTTCATATGCAAATAAAGCAGTTAATTGTGCAGAACATACTGATGCTTTCATAGTCTATAAAAAGCAGTGCTGTCCCTTCAGCATTGCTCAGGTTGGGTCAGGAACTAGAGGGAAGGATCCTACTCTGTAGGGGCAACTACAGCACCAGCAGTCAGAGGAACAAGCTGCAGGAAGGACGAAGGGAAAGACCCTCAGTAACCAACAGCAGCACCAGTTGCAGGAAACAAAAATACTTGGCGGTAAGGGGCACATGGTTCAACACACTTCTGCATAACCGTGGTAAAATTGAGTGAGATTGTTCAGGAGTAGGCTGAAAAAAAGATGAGAAACTAATGGTCTGGTTGCTAAAAACTTGAGAATGAGAGCAAAGAAAATTGCATCTATGTTCCAGGAAATTTTAAATCACTCTCTCCCAATATCATCAAAAGTCTTCACCTGAAGTCTTGCCTTGCTTCTGTTACCTTCTTACTAGCTTAGTATCACCATGTGTTGTCTTGTTAACAGAGCATGGATAATCTGTGTGTACCAGGGTATTTTCCTCAAATTAAGAGCTCTAACATTTTTGTCTTTGTGCCCAGAAATTCCTAGAATATTTTAAAATATAAACTCTTTCTTTTCTTGACTTTTTAAGAAATTCCCTCACTTTGTTATCAAAGGCCATAGATTAGGAGATTCTCTTTTGAATAAGTCCAAGCTTCAGTATTCTATTAAACAATCTTTTTCTTTCACTTTTCAATATAAGACTTTAAAATTAATAGTTCTCTAAAAATAAACTTCACTTCATAGTCATGTCATGTTTTAATAGTCAAATATTAGCAAAAGTTAATATACTAAATAAGCAGTTGCAATAAATTGCTATACTGGGCAGAACGCAATCCCCTGAGTTTCTCAGATTCCTATTACAGATATGACAAGGAATTACTTGTGTTCAAGTCCCTATTAGCATGAAACATTAGTAGTTAGGATTCTTGGCCCTAAATATCACGGCTTGAACTGTCAACTCCTCATCTAATCTATTGTAGTATCTAATGTTCTCAGCTCTGTGGAAAGATTCTCAGAGCCAAAACCCCAAAAGCCTAAGTAGACTAAGATAATAAGGAAAGGAAAGGAAAGGAAAGGAAAATAGGAGAGGAAAATTCTTTATGAGGAAATTCATTTAATCAGAATATTTCTGCATAGCTCAATGATTTAAGACATAATCAAGGAAACCTGACTGATATAATGCTCAAATAATCAACATTTTCCATAAAATATTTCCCTGTCATCCATGTTTCACTTAAAGTCTGGAGGTTTAAAGTTCTGAAAAAAGTAATATAAATTAATGCCATTACAAATGTTTTAATGGTTTGAACTGATTTCTGAAAAAGAAGTAAGAAGCCTACTTCTACAACACTTCTTTATGGATTTTGATCATCTCTTATGCAGCCTCCTCTTTGAAGTACCCCAAACAGGGGCTCTTATTTGCATTTCAAGTCAGGACTGTTCTGTAACATAAATATCTTATAAATGTAAAAGGTTTCCACATCATCATTCCTCCAGGGGTAAGATCATATTAATATCAACTCGTAGGCTTACAAAATCTGTCTTGCTTTTTGTAAGACTATTGATTGTTACTTCAGGAAACAAGTGTCTGTCTTTGAATTTACAACATACTGCTCTGAATTTATCTGTATCTTAACACTAAAGAAATATATTATTAATTGAGGAAAAAAAAAAAGAATAGTGAGTTTTAAAATATTTCTGAAAAAAATCATAAGAAGTTAACCAAGGTAATTTATGTTATTTCTTAGAAACCGGGAAGACTTTAGATGTAATGAATAGTATTTTAAAACCAAAAAGTGTTATCCTTCCTAATACTGAGTTTGCATGCAGCTAACAAATTGCAGAAACCTACAAAAATTTTGCTTGTAATCAATTTCATAGATATATGCTATTTGATTTGAACCTAGGGTAAGTACATCATTTCTAGGTAGGTCTAACAGATTTACCGATGTTTTTACCGTCTTCCCTCCTGATGAGGTCACACCCTTCAGTACCGTGTGCAACCCACAGATGATAGACTAATTTAGTTAGAAGGTTCTTTAAGATACACCCAAAAATGTAATTAATGTTTTTTTTTTTACTCCAGCAGAACAGCCTTTTGCAGATGCTGTGTAACTTATTTGCTCCCAAATGTACATCTCTGCATATATAATCTAGGATACAAGATATCACAATCAGTAAAAGAAGAATTCAGCATTAACCTTTTTCTTAGGCTATTGCTAGGCACGCAGTAAGGCTTTGCTGCAAGACACAAAACATAGAGGTTTTGATGTTGTTCTCATGCCTAATAGTATGAGAGCCACAGATGAGCTCTAGTGATTTACATTTCAGCCTGACAAGCAAAAGATCCGGTTAAAGTGAAAATCTTTCATAGTAGAATAATAAACAACAGATTTCCATTTCTTCCAAGTATTCCCACAGGTACTCCATACATGTTATTATCTTTCAGCCTGCTTGTATTTTGAGTATATATGAAGTTAGTAAGGTCTGTCAATACCAAAAATGTCAGCAAGTGAAATCATTATCATCATCACCTTATATGTATTTCAATAACTTAAGAAGCTAACGGTATCTCATTCATGTGTACTACTCTCAAGATTAAAGATGAAAATAATAAAATATGTTTCCTAAATGATCTGATTAAACAACCTCTAAAACAGTCACTTTTATTAAACAAATTTTAATTAGAAATGAACATAGATTAAAAGAGCTGTTGCAACTGACTTCTTTAAAATAATTGTAATTAAAAAATTGAATTTGAAACCATACTTTATACTGCAGTAAGTAATGAACATAGACTTTGCTCCATGTGTCCACGAAAGAGTCAAGCACAAACAAAAGAAATACTTTCTATTTGTTTTTTTTTTTGATTTCACAGACACTCATTTGAAGTGGCATATCATTCTGTTTTATTCTTAGCGAAAAAAAAACCCTTACCTTCTGTTTTAGGTTTAATAAACAATGAGCTCATTGCAGTGACTCATTTACTGATTCTATTTATCTTTCATTTTCAAGAAGATACAAATTATACTTCTTTTTATATTTGTCTTTTTCTGATTTTGAATAGAATATTTTATTATTTTATAATAAAAGTTAACTTTCATTATTCATTGAAAAGGGGGTAGGAGATTGGTTAATTACATTTACATCTATAATAAAATATAACCTCATCACTTGTAAAACCAAAAGTATCCAATAAGTTTTTAAAATGTAAAACTGATCAAAGCATGAGCTACTACCTGCTTCTTATTAGATTTTGCAACTTTATTTTCTAATTATGCTCAACAACTCCAAATAAACCTATCATCAAACAAAATTACCAGGCCTACTATAAAAATGGGAGCTATACTAGTTTGTTTGTTATGCAGCAAAGCTAAAGCTAATATAAATCTCTCCCTAGCTTTTTTGAGGGCTCAGCTGTTAGACTTGGAATAAAAAACTTAACACATTCGATAGTGCAGAGAAAGATAAATTGAATTACTTTAGCTAGAAACAAGGCCAGACAAGCGAGGAGAAGGATGCTGAAAACTTGTTTGAAAATGTGCTCACTTAGGATCCAGCTCAGCATTCATGCATGCAGCACCACTTTTGTGTTAGGTACACACATTAAAAGACTCTGTAGGCACTTTCATTCTCATTGTGTTCATTGATTTTCCTCAAAATCTTGTGATGATACCCTCAGAATGAGAAAAAGACCTCTCTCCTAGTAACTTTTATTAAGTTTTTCTTTCCTTCTCTCCCTCCTCTCCTCATTTTGCCATCATTCCAAAAACAGAAATAAATAAGTAAAATGTGCAAACAATTGTAATGCAAAGATACTTAGAAAGATAAATTGAATTTTAATTTTATTTTAATAATGGTGATGTCAATGCCAGAATATTTACAGTTGCAGACTTTGTTCCACATATGGGAAAGAGTGAATTTTAGACAACCGTTCTAATTAAGAAAGAATTTGTATAGGAACTAAAACCTCTGTATTTAAAACAAATCAAGATAATTTATATTTTAATCTAACATATCATTCTATTTTATCTTGTGTTCAAGTAAGCACTAGTGTATTAGTTATCTGACTTTATCTTAAAAAAATGAAAGAGAGAACATTTTAAAGAATAGTAGTTTGAAATATCTGAAGTTTGAAGAACTTAGAGCAACAGTGAGTGGGAAGAGGAATCAAGAGTTGCATTTCTAGTGCCATTCACAACTGACATTTATCATTCTTGTTGTCACAGTAAGGCAAGAAAAATTAAGGGACCCTAAAAGAGTAGATCAAGATCTGTGTAAGCTCTGAAATCCTGTTCTTGTATGTAGCGAATGTCCTTTAAAAAAGCTCTATAAGCTCAAAAATTGGCTTTTTTTTAAAGATATGCATACAAGCCAACACGATTGTGTCAAGAGAAAAGTGACAAAGGCTAGTGACAAAGAACATGCTGTAAGGGCTCATGTGAAGCATAGTTACAAGCCTGCTGTTATTACAGAGCGACAAAAGTGGGTAAAGTTATCCTTTTTTATTTGTGTGTAAACTCTGAGCTCTTATGCCATAAAATATTTTATATTACTGAGCTGCTGATCATCTGTTGATCTCAGCTGGACTATTCCCAAAAGCAATAGTTTATTGACAGCATTAAAGTATTCATAGTTCTACCCTTCAATGTGATCCATGGAAAACTGATAAAATTACCTGTGAGTGGGCGTGTACATTTACAAATCTAATTCAGAGTAAAACTTGCATCTGTTAGGAGCTTTCCTAAGGACAACAGTGATATTTTTTCCTGGGACAAATCTGCTCTAAGTGTCATGCTCCAGCTCCAAGCAGAGCCAAAAATGCACAGAGGGTCAGAGAGATTTTATACCATTTCAGTCCCTATATCCAATATTTCTTGGTAGCTGTCTTTAGACATTTCATCATTTATGTCCAACGAAGTGTTTTTCAGAGAAATAAAGGTGCAATTTACATTTTCATGATCAAACACCAGAGCTCTTTTTTTTCCTGTCTTCTCAGGAGAACTGCTGTGTTGTATCTGTGAAAAACTTAAGGCAGAAAACAACCAACAAAATATTTTGTTCTTTCATCTCCTTTATCAGCAGTGGGAGTTTTATTATCTTTCTCTAAAGTATGCACAGCTCTGCATGTGTGTGCTTCACCAGTCATTTAACGTGCCTTTATATTCTCATTAGGAGAAAGCTTCGGAAAAAAATAAAAGGTAAATAACAACAAAAAAATAGAAGCAAAGTATTTATGTAGATAAAAAGAAATTATATCCTTAATACAGGAGAAATCAATAATAATTAGAGTGCTTGCTTCACTACCTGCCTTATTTTCAAATACCCCACACCTAATGTGCTGGAGATTCAAAGTGCAGTAACTGGGCAAATATCAATTTGGGCAAATACCCAAATATTGCTTAATTCAGTAAATGTCCTTCCCAATGAAGCTAAAGCTAATACCAAACAGCAGTTTTGATTATTTTTGTATGCTGAAGGTGGGTGATCACCTATAAAATTTTGAGATAGTCATCTTCATGCCCTCATTACTGTGTACTCTTCATCTTAGTGTATGAGTGAAAAAAGAGCTCACTGTCAAAATATTTAATATAAAAATCTAATGGCTAGATGACCTGCCCACTGACTCGTGGGCTCCGTTGAGTGACTGGAAAGGTGACACAGTAACACCATTTCCACCTTCAAAAATGTTTTAACAAAGTTGGATTCTTTTAGCAGAAAATTTGGAAACATCTAGGGTGTGCTCTTTCAGGATATCTTGGCAAGAGAATGAAGAGCTTTTGTACCCCTGCAATGTCTCCAGGCAATCTATACAGTGGTAATTGAGCTGGGAAATCTGGATCTCTGCACAGGCACAACAGCAGCTGATCAGAGAACTTAAAATTGAAGTAGGGAGGCATGGGTTAGGTTGCATACAACAGTGCTAAAGAGCAGCGAGAAAGAAACTGTTATTTTAATATCTCACTGAAGGCTCAGTTCTACTGCTTTAGGTATTGCTCTAAACTTAAGAATCTAACTCTGAAGTGAGGAAACTTGTTTCTTATTGTTAACCACCTTCCTATGCAAAGAGATTTTTTGAAAGAACATAAAAAAATACATGAAGGAATAGAAGAAAGCTAGTCATTAGGTCAAAAGCATATATATATATATTTTTTTTAAAAAGTCACTAGATATTTGGAGGAATATATACACTTTTAAAAGAAATACAAGTGTTTTTTACTTCCAGAATGTCTTTTTCTCATTCAAAAGCAAAAAGCAAAAAAAAAAAAGCAGCACTAATGTATATTTTCAAAACATATTATCTTTTAAAAATATTTAAAGCAATTAAATTACCAAAAAAGTAATACTAATTTAAACAACTAAAACAGCTTTTCATATTTCAAATCTCAGTTAAAGATGTTTAATCTTGTTTCATTATTTAAACTATACCTTATTTCCTTTTGATAGTCAAATTGCATTTTGATTTAAGAATTTGGGTGGACTGCTTTAGACTTTTTTAAAGGTATTCTCATGAACAATCACTCAGTTTGTATGAAGAATAGTGAAAATGCATGGTATCCATCAAAGTCACAAATAAACAGGAAGAAATGAAAAACAAAATACATGATTGATTAGTCAGTGGTCAAATTCATTCACAGAAAATAACTTGGAGGTAGTCTTCTGGGCAGCTTTATTCTTTCACTTGTGAGAATGTTTTGTGAAGGTACCTATATTTTCTGGTTTACACAGATAGCAAAAGAGTAGGGCCTTTGTTTCCAATCAAATTTCAATAAAAACATTAAAAAAGAATGATTCAAAACTTTAAAAAACATGCTCATTAACATGTGCAACCAATGTATGTTTTAACTTGCTTCTAAGGATGCCCTTGCAATTGTGAATATATTCTATATTGCATAAAATGGAAGGACAGCAGTACTTCAAAGCTAATATTGCAAAATTAAGAAGTACCACAATTAGTACAATGTTTAGTATGGGTTTCATTACTATACAAATTGCTACACATAGGAATATTCATTCTAGAAAAAATATTTAAGAAATGAATGTGCCTCATGTCAGTCAATATGCTAATTATTCCTTTTAGTTAAATTTGTTGAGAAGTAGTGACAACTTAGAGAGGTATTGGTCGATCCAGCTGACTCGTAGTCAGTTAACTCTGGACAAGAAACTCTGTTGATGCCAATGATGACAAAGCGCTCAGCCTACCTGCTTGAACAACATTTCCTTTATTTGGTGCCACTTAAAATTTCAGTAACCAAAACCAACTGGTGATATATTAATTAAAGGATAGTTTTTTTACATGTCATGACAGTGTCTGTGATTAAGCAAATAAATTGTATGTCAGACTTTTCTTCCTCTTTTTCTCTAGTTACTAATGGCATGAAAAGATAGCATTTGTAACTGGTAGGGGGAAATGGCTAAACCATACTCACTGCTGACCTCTCTTTTTGTGTGTGTGGGTGAATGTTATTGCTCAGCTAACGTGATTCTTGCTCCTTGTTGGGACACAAACTGATTGTTCACCATAATCAGTTTGATAACAATCCACTTAAGAAAATCCTAATCTTTAATAGGGATTTTTTAATAAAAATATGTTTTCTACATGTACTTACAATACACTGAAGATTCCATGCCTAATTCTTTCTCATTGCATGCTTATTATGACAAACATTCAATTTGGGAAGTAAAACCATTTAATCCAGTTTTAGATTGCATCACCTAGAGCAAGAGTTGTTTGGGAAAACTCAAATGCATTACCAAAAGAGACTTTGTCTTACACTGATTTGCACAGACCCTATCTCCATCCTGCTGCAGTTCAAGCAGCCCTTGCTGCCTGGGAAAGGAGCTCATACATGCTCCTCTCCACCTGGGATGTCCTGTGACACGAAACCCAGGTCAAGCACCCTTCTACTCTTTCCTTGTCTCTCTCTACACTGGCAGTTTCCTTCTCTTGGATGTATAAAGTCTTGGGAAACAGACTTTTCATTCCTCTTCCTCTTTTTACTCCTAGCTGGCACCTACCACCTTGAGCAAGAAGTAAATATAGTTTTCTGGTTTCTGCTGGGACCTAATTCCTAATTCTAACAATTAGAGCAACTTCTCTGAGTTTATCTCTCTGTTGCTGGTCTGAGTCCTTCCTTCCCTGCTCAGCACTTCACTTTCAATAATCTTTTCACTTTTTGTTTGCATACTGTGTAAGTTGAAGCTTATTTCTGTGTCTGTGATCTTAAAGTATGCAGGAAATTTAACTGCCAAGGTATCTATGTCAACAATAAAAAAGGCCAAAGAGCTCAGACCGCCACAGCTTGAAAAGCTATGACATGAAAAGTCTGCGAGGCCTCGGCTGACAAGGAAGCACTGCAGAGTAAAAAGAACTTCTGAGTCAGGATTGTAAAGGTTTCAGAGCCTGCAAAACTTTGGCTGAGAAGAATTGGGATACATTAAATACAGTGAAAACAGAAGTCAGGAAAAAAAATACAGTTGTATCATTCGCATTTATTATTTTCTTTCAAATAGCAGGTATTTTTTTCAGGCTTATAAACTCTCAGAAAAGCAGAAGAGATGCACTGTTTTTTAAGCACTGGTGTCACCATTGAGGCATCATGCTCCCAGCCACTTGAGATCTTCTCCCTTAGGTTCTACAAGTGTTGTATGGGACAACCATAAGCAAATGTGAACCAGAA
>JAUBNY010000986.1:6086928-6097653 GCA_032275445.1 Crypturellus soui | reverse complement strand
CTGGGCCAGTCGGGGGTCCAAGCCTTCAATTCGAGGGTTCTGCCTTCCTCTTCTTCTTCCTCATTTCCAGGTGTTTGACCTCCAAAACTAGTTTGGGGGATCTCTGCGGTTAAATTGGCTATGAGCCTGGTTGAGCGGCCACTTTCAACAGGTTTTCGGAGGTGGCTGCCTGTGAACCGGGCTGAGCAGCTGCATCCATGCTCCTTATCGCTCAGCCTAGGCAGACAAACATCTTCCCTGTCAAAGTCTGGTCTCTGCTTCCCACAGGAGTTTTTTCATGACTCTACAGATGATAGAAATACATTCCACCCCGTGATCTGTAGAGATCATAAGTAATCATAAGGATTCCCACCTCCTATACATGCCATCCTGTGACCTGTAGAGGTCAATCTATCGTAGCCAAGCACCTGACAGATAATGTTTGCATGACAGTTTCAACTATGCTTCCTGTCAACGTCATTACACAAGGGATACAACATATCATTGTTGGCCGCCTTTGACATAAGGGTGCACTGCTGGCCCATGTTCAACTTGTCTGCCAGGATCCTCAGGTCTTTTTCTGGTAAGCTGCTTGCCAGCTGGTTGGCAACTGTTGTTATTGGTGTGACACTTGACTTGTTGAACAAATACTATCAAGGATAGAAAAGAAATTGAAAAATATGTTTATTCAGAATTACTTATTTTCATTTTATTGTGATATTTCATTTTTATGTTCAATTCTTTTGAACTTTCCAAATGTAGTTGACAAAGTAAATGAAAATTACATAATATAATAAAGTATACAATAATAATAGGTCACATCCCAGCCTAAGATGCATTATAGTGCAGATTTGTAAAGGGGTGAAAAATGCTTCCTGATTACCTACTCTTGGTGGCTTTCCAAAGATGATATAAAGACATGAAGATAGTTCCACAGTCTTATAATGATGGTACCATACAAAGGCAAAGTTTTTTTTTTATTAAGTCTTCACTTTTCAAAGTTACTGTAGAAAATGTTATGGGAATAGTCACTCTCGTTTGCTGAGATACCTCTTTTCTACAATAACAGAGAACAGAGGAACATCTATAGCTACATCTTGGTACCCATAAGGAAACATGAAATAAGCAAGAACTCACCAAGACAAAAGTATAAATTTTGTATACAGTTTGAGAAATGCGTATGATCTCTCTGTAAATGGATGTCGAGGTCGTAACTCATTATTGCAGAAGTTATCTTAATTTTATGATATTTCTTGGCAGCATTTTTTCATGTCTTTGATACCAGTTTTATTTTTACTACCCATTTTTAATTGATGATAAATTTTCTCTTTGGATGATGGATGAAGATACCTGGAAATATATATCTTTTCCTTATAGACATAAGTCCCTATGGTGTTATGTCAGTTATGTAGAATTGCAAGGGTTTTTTTGATTTTTCAACACTTATTTACTTTCTCCTTTTTTTATTCATTTACATAATCCCGGTAAAAATTTACTCTCAAAATATGTGTATATATTGTCACTCTCAACTTCGATTTACCAATATATTTTGCTTTTTAATTCTGTAGTTTTTTAAAAATAACAAACTGTGGAGTTCAGGGGAAAAAAAAACCCAATTGCTGCTTATTTCCCAAGAAACTGAGACATTGTCTCATCACAAATCTAAAATTGACATATGATCTTTAGTATATGCATGAGTCTCTAGCAAAACTCATTGCAAATCCAGTCTTTCCAGTTGTAGATCCCAGATTAACATTTTGAATTTTGAGAAGAGAATATACTGACATCTGTTTTAACTTTTACATTCACCTATTGCAGTGCCTCCCATGCTTTTTCATCTAGCTTCACAGGCCACTGAGCAAATCCTAACATCCTACTTGTCTCTTTTTCTGTTTTCTCAAACTAAAAACAGAGAAGAAAGGAATTAAAAATAGTTGTTTGGACATCTTTATTTTTTAACATGTGCTAATTTACCTACTTTATTTTCTTCAGTTTTGGTTGATTGGTTGATTTATCATTTACAGGAAAGGAAAATGAGCAAGGAATATGATATATATATATATATATATATAAAATATATTTATTTATTTATTTATTTATATGTTTTAAATAAAAACTTTGATTTCTAGCAGGCATTTGGTGGCCCAGTTTCAACACACCGGTAAATCAGCCTCATGGAAACATTTAAGACATTAATAAGCTTTAAAATAATAATTTAATCAGTACATACAAATAATAGTTTAGTAGGTCCATGCCAATCTTGGATGAATCAGTTTTGTGCAGAATTACTAAATAAGGCATTGCTTTTAGTTAAGGAATGAAGAGCAGAAATTACTATTCATAAGAAAAAAAAACAACCCATTCTTAAAATATAATACTACTCTTTAACCTTGGGAGTCACCAGTAAAACACTAACCTTCTCCATTCTGAATTGATGAAATGATCCAAGAAAAATACCTAAGCTGTTACTATCTCTACGTTCATGCTGTTAACTTCTTGATAAACCTTTTTAAGACACCAAATCATTTTGTTAGCAAGGCAACCTTTCCTTTGTAAGACCATGCTGTCTTAGGGAAAATTATTTTATTTTCAGGAAAAAAAATGTTTGAATGGGGAAGCATTTTTAGTTAAGGGAAAGACCAAAACACTATTTTTTTTCCAGATAGTCTTTGGTGTTTTGTTACAAACCAAAATGATATCCAAAAGACCCACCTGCAAATCATTCCATCTTTCCATTTTTAGTCAGAATTAATTAGAGATCATATCTCAGCATCAGCTATCAACTGTACAGTCTGCTAATTGTAACAATATGTTAACTTTGAGTTTTCCTTGCTTCAAGAATATATTGACTTTTGGATTTTAAAACTGAAATTATTTTATCAGCACTGAGCATAAAAGCTTGAAATCGGGTTTATAGTGTCATTGGAATTTGATTAAAGAAGTTCTACTGTGACTTTAATCAGTAGAAGTGTCTATGTCTACCTATTACCACTTCAGGTATTCAGAAAACTGCATGGGGGCAACAAAGTAAATTATTTAAGAGTTATTATGGCAAACATTATTAACAAATGGAAGTATTAAATAGTCCCTATCAGAACTTGAGCCTGAGAAATTTAGTATGTTGAATTAAGAAGTAAATAATTGGAATATCTATATTGGAAAAAAAAAGTATATCTGGGTTATTCTAAAATTCAGCATAAAAAGAAAGAAAAAAGTATATAATTCTATTATTTTTTGACTAAGCAAGGATAGAAAGATAAATTATTTCATTAGTAGCTGTTAATGAGGGTGAAAGAAATAGAAGTCACTTCCCCTAAGTCTTTTAAAGCAGAGTTCCAACCTGGTGTTACATATACTACTAGGTATACACTGGGTAAAAACAGCAAAAGTAACACAATCCCTTTCAAATTTTATGACATTTCTTCATATTTTCTCTTCTTCATTCAAGTAATCTAAATATGTAGTAGTAATAACGAAACTAGTATCTTTGATGGTAACAAAACAAATAACAACCCTGTTTGTTGTACTGCATATTCTTAGTACTTCAATAGGTAAAATGTGCTGATGTTTACATGTATCATAAAATAGAGTGTGACTGCCAATATGCTAGCATTTTAAAATAGAATTGCCATTAAAATCTTCAGAACAGGATCATTTTTCAGCAGGCTGAAGGGTCATCTGCCAAAGATCCGTTCAGATGGGACTAGTCTATTATTTATCATTTTCATATTAAAAGGTATACCAGATACTATTCAGCTCACACCTAACAATGTGCCAACCAATCAAAATATTTTTTTCTGTCTCCGTGACAACAATTATAAAGACAGTATTGCAACAAGCCATCAAAATTCAGATGATATCATCAGACTAACAATGTGTTGGAAAACATTTCTGTTGCCTGTAGCAACAAAAAGCTTCGTTAAGTCCCATTCTGCCTCGGGAACTTATAAAGGCAAAATATTGAAGTAAAAACACTGGGAATAGTAGTGAACAAAGGAAGAAGTCAAAAGGAAGATGAAGTTAAACTTCATATCTAATTCAACATGTAGGTACATGTATAGTAGTTCCTGAAAGAGCTACCTAAATTTCAAGTTTTAAGTCACCAAAAAGTGGAATACAAAAACATCAGGTAGGTATCTGCATTTCACAGACAGCCCAAAATGCACAGACAGCAGCAAAATGCAGAAAGCTTATCTATACAACATACTAAAATGTGTACAGACAGACAGAAAATTCTAAGGAGATAGACATAAATTCCCAAATCTTCTATAGATTCAGTGCCTATCCTCAAGGCAAAGAAAAGCAAGTCCGCGTACAACCCTAGAACATTTCCTGAAGGTAGCTTACTAGTTAACGGTAATTCCATGGTCACTCAGGTCACTCACACACTTAAAAAAAAAAAAAAAAAAGTTTCACATCCTTGATTTTCAGGAAATTTTCCTGAATGTCAAGCCAAGATAGGCTGGCTTGAATATTTGAATAGTTGAAATGGAAATCTTTGGCTAGAAAGAAAAATAAGGAGTATAAAAATATAGAAGAGCAAAAGTAGTGTGAGAACTGGGAATCTTTGCTCCGTGAGCTACGCATGTATGCAATGTTAAACAGTAATTAGACAAAAGAGACTAAGACTTTCTACTGGCTGAAATTGAATTGCTTTTATTTTTCTATGTTTAAATTGTCAGTGTTATGTTCCGTAGCTGCAACTCCATTTTGTGATTTGACACTTTGTCTTGGAAGGTGTAAGCACATCTATTAGATCAAGGTATTTAAGTATTACCATGTCTTTCCTCTGTATACCCACGGGATTTAGAAGTTAGACACCTTGTGGCTTAGGCTAGTCATAAATAAAATGAGAAAGCCAGAAGTACTGGGAACTTTCAGGTTAAAAAACTAAGCATATAGTGAGATATTCAGGATGAGGCAGATGCTTAGGAAGAGTTTATAAATTAAGATACAGACACCTAAAGTCTATCTAAATTCATTATTATATCCTACTAAGAAGAAAACCTAAAGGTTTAAACCTAAGTTGTTATTTCAGAAAGACCACTCACAAAGTCAAATAAGCAAGATAGCTGTTTCACACATTCCAAGAAATAGCCTGTATTTCACCCCCTTTTTGGAATGGGTTTATGATAAGTAGAGGTTTGCATGATTGATACTGAAAAAAAATATATTACAGAGTGATTTTCAGAATATATTTTCAAAAAGCATTCTCAGGAAGCACCACTAAATTAATGGAAACATAGACTGAGCTGCAGTTATTTCTCCCTCCTAACACTCTAATTTCTGGCATTACCTCTGGAGCCACTGAATGACATAATAAAAAAACACAGAGAAGGGTCAGGTTTTAAGAGACACAAATGGATCAACCAGAATCAACACATCTCAGCATGGGAAGGTAAATTAGATCCTGATCTAGAAAAATATTTAAGAACTTAAGTTACTGTTCATTAATAATTCTGTTCTTAAATAATTTATTATCTATTCTTTAGAATTTCACTACTTCTTGGAAGGTTATACCTGTCCAGAAAGGGACAAATAACAAATATTCATGAAATGTGCCTTGGCAAATAGGCCAAGGCCAATAGATTTAACATTTTTCATCTTTTTGAAAAGTAAAAATAAGCAGAAAAAACACACTCTTAAAATCATTCATATTGGATCACTTTTGACATATACTTAATTACTTTTAAATTGAGAATATAGTTTCAAATTCTTCTTCTCAGGCCATAGTACATTTTCAAGCTCACAGATTTTCAGTTAAGCTTTGCACAACCAATTTATAGTCAAAAGTAATTACAGTTACAAAAGATCAGATAACTGTGAGTGGATGAACCATACGCAGACACTGCCCATTAACATTCCTCTGTAATGCAGCTAGAAATGCCTGTAACAGTTAACAGTTTTAGAAGAAACAGTTGCAGTCTGCAGCTCAATAGCCCAATTAAAGATTTGGGGTTCAATCAGGGGTGCTAATTATAACATGCGTGTGTTAATTGGTAGGAAATGCCAGTCGAATCTCAGCAACACAGTTACACCTTTTCTTTTTTTGTGATTCTAAATCAAGCCACCTAGATTACACGGCAGTGAGCAATATTGCAAGTCCAGCTGGCTTTAATAAGAGAATCTCAAATACCAAGCAGGCCAGGTCCAATGCTAGTGCATTCAACTGGAGGATGCCACCATCTTGTGTTGCACTAAGGTTTTAGGAAGAGTCCTCATCCCTCCTAAATCTAGTGTAGGGGATAGGGAGCCTGTACATTCACCTGATCACATCAAATGATGTGTCCTGAACAAAAGCAAGTCAATATTAGGAGAAGGAAGCAAAAAAAAATGTACATTTGGAAACAGTAACTCTGCAGCTATTTTTTCCAAAATTATAGATATTCAGTGGTAAATAAATAAGTCTAGTTAGAAAAAGGAAGCTGGAGCTAGAGAAGCTGAATAATTGTAAAAGCTTGTAATGGCAAAGAAAGACATTTCCCAGGAGAAGTATTAGCTGTTTATTTAACTCCATAGCATGAGCTGTTGCAATAGAAACCCTAGTTCAATGAAATGACAGCATGCAGTTTTAGCAATTGATAATTACTCAGGGTTTAAATCTGTAGAACAGATGAAAGCCACAATTTGGAGCTGGAAATGGAGGGCTGAGGGCTGTGGGAGTCTGACCCTTAGGAAGTACTTGATCTGTGAATAGAGGTGTTACATGGGGCG
Source organism: Crypturellus soui (assembly GCA_032275445.1). Classification (NCBI taxonomy): domain Eukaryota; kingdom Metazoa; phylum Chordata; class Aves; order Tinamiformes; family Tinamidae; genus Crypturellus; species Crypturellus soui. Next base: position 6,090,960 of record JAUBNY010000986.1, on the reverse strand, counting down.
GGAGCATTCTCTATATCACCTTGGAAAAGCACGCTTGTGGGGACTTGTACTACTTAAACTAACAGCAGCAAAATTGTGACTTGCTATTTTATGCTGATACACTATCCATGGAGAAAGTCAAAGTAACTAGACCATTGAAAGTCTTATACAGTCTATGTAGAAGCCTGTAAAATCAAGATTGTGTTGTTTTATTTTAAAAGCTATTTTAAAATAAACTAACTTGAACTTAATGGTACTAGCATTGCTACCAGGTACTTCTGTTTTCAAATCTTATGAAGCCTGATGGTTTCACAGCTTTACCTCATAATTTCAGTTTGCTCAAACAATTTCCTTCAGTTTGGAAGTTTAGCTTCCATTTTCTCTCTTCTATGAGGAAACTCTTTTAACTAAAATTACTAGCTAAAAATATCCTCTACTATTCTGTGTGCAGTTAGGCAAAACTACACTAGCTTAAAGTATGTGTACTCACAATCCTTGTAAAACATGACCTCTCTTTACCAAAATCTGCTCTTAACAACTTTGATTTAATTAACTTTAGTGCACTAGCCTTGGCCTCCTTTAAAATTACTTATAATAAGTTAATTCACTGGCTGTTATCTCTGTTATCCAGCATCTGATTTAGAAGTCTATGACCTTACTGTAAATCAACTTTAATTCTGCTTTGTTTTTTTTTAGTTGACAAAAAAACAGTTATACACCTGGAAATTATTCACATATTAATTGCATAGAGCCTTTTTCTTTACTATTCTGTAACATCTTTTGTTCAAATAAGAGGACTGACTATGAGGTGATATATTAAGTACTGATCTATCAAGGACATTCAAGGAACAACATTCATTTGGGTTTCTCCATCATTTCATTTACCATTGCATTGATGATCCCTCAACTGGTCTTTTGAAATCCTTATATGCTAATTTTTGATCATGTGTGTGCTTGTTTAAAATTAATTAAAGTATTTTGCTATAGTTAAGAGGAAGTAGAATTAAATTGATTTGAGTAGTACCAGTTCAGGTACTATGAAATACTTTTCTAGGTTGGGTGATCTATTTGCAGAGGAGAATTCCTTTGATTTTCCATTTTAATAATAGACTGCCAATTTTCCAAAATATTTCCTTGATAGAAATCTCCCATTCCTTTCTCTCACTTTGCTGACTTTTTTTGTTTGTTTGCTTGCTTACTTTTATATATGTATTTTTAAATTTAGTTTACTTTGTTAAACTGCACAACTCCTTCTTCCAGGAGGAGATGTTTGTACATTCTTTCTATCCTTCTCAATCTGATGTAAAACCAGGGATAGAAGACAGATGCCAATGATAAATGTGCATTGTTTATTGGAGGCAATGCCTCCAATAAGTAATTAGTCTTTTTTTAATGTATAATAGGCAGATATTTGCTCTTCACCAAGCAAAACCAATTCTGCATAGAGATTTTTTTTATCTGAGCAAGTTCAAAAAAACAGAGGTAAAAGACTTTATAGTGCATTACAAAATAAATGTCACAAGGATTGACTTATATGCACAACACATTAATTTACACCCTGGCAGCAAAATCTGTATAAATCAGCATTTTTTACAATGAATTTAAAACATTCTAGCTATACTTATAACATTGGATTTGAATTTATCTGAATTATAAACTCTGATCTGGCCAATAATGGGAGAAGCACTGTGTGTTGTTTAGCATCTGATACTTTTTTATTTTATGTAGATATTTCTGCTTAGTGGTATGATCTCTAGCCAGGAATTTATAAGACTAGTGACTCTATGAAAAATTAAATGTAAAAAATATGCTGTGATGTTTCACAAAATCCCAAGAAGAGTTTGTCGGAACAGAAAGAGCAGGGCAAGAAGGTAAGAGATGTGTGTAAGTTCTCTATATAGACACACTGAAAATAGGCTCCATTATTCCATTTTATTCCACAATACTCCATTATTCCATTTTATATTTGAATTATTAAAATATTTTTTCTTTAGAAATTACAATTATGTTCCTCTCTAGTGCATGTTGTGAATGAAATGATTTCAAATTTGTTTATTTCTTTTACATCACTACATTAAACATGAGTTACAGTACTGGAAAAAAAAACAGAACTTGATATAAATATCTTCTTCCCTTTTTATTTCTTTAAAATAGCATTTGAATGTGTTGAAGACCTATATATTCTTACTTCTTGAATCAGATTTCATATTCACTTTGTATCAAAATCAACCCCTTGAGTATTACAGGGCTTTAAGGCAAATGACAACAGGCTGGTTTTACTCCTGCTAATCATCTGACTGAGAAAGTTACACAGTTGAATAGCATTGGTTATAAACCTTCAAACAGCCCCACTGTAATTACTTACCATGTTTCACTCATAGGCTGTCTCTCTCTCCAGGGTACTTGTTCAGTTTTATTGTTCTTTGTAATTCATACAGTATACAGATATAAAAGAAGAAAGCAAACCATGTGGGGATAGCAGTGAGTTTAAGTGTTAATGCTTCATAACACTCCATATTCTGAGAAATTCACATTAAAATTCTACGAGTAGCATGAGCAGTGTGCAGAGTGTTTGAAAAAAGACAGTGTTAAAACCAGGAGTTGGAGGGAGTTATCTAGAGGTGAAAAGTACGGCCAAGAAGGTATGTTCTAAGCATAACTTCTGGAATATGTATGTAACTGTATAATGAATTAAGCTGTGGTAGCTGTAATACCTTAAGATTATATATATATAATAATTGTTAGGTATTTTAATGACTTCTGCTATATTCCTCTTTAATTCTGCAATTCTCCTATGTTGCTGATATGTTATTATATTATATTATTATTCTGCAACATTTAAAAGCTTATATTCATGTAATGGCATAAATCATGTTTTTGAATTTTCACATTTGGAAGTAACCTTGGCCAAAATGTTACTGAGTCATGAAACTGTAAGAATGCCTAAAATTGGCCCCTTCTGGCTTTGCTCACCTTGTTCTCTTAAATTTTTCTTAAATGTTTTTCTTATTCTTCTTATTCTTATTCTACTGTTAATTTCGCTAACACTTCCAGCAACAGTAAAGACCCAGACTGAACCTCCAAAATTTGACAGCTTTTTTTCATAAAGGTTCATGAAAAGCAAAATATGCTGCTGTCTAGGATTATGACTTGCCCCTGCTGCCTCAGAAGTGACTATCTTCTATGCTGTCTTTGATTTGATGTGTAGGCAGGGAGTCATTGATTTTATATGACACCGTTAAAAACAAACAAACAAAAAAAAACCTCACCATCAGTTCTGCAAAGAAAACAAACTTGTATGCTACAGCAATCAGCAAGACAACTCACAGCAGATGGTAACACCAAAAGCAAATACGCATTACAGAAAAAAAAATATATATAAAAAGGACATAATGAAGCAGAGAGCTATAATTTTAGTCCTTTTACTGTCTGATCCTTTCTATTTGCTCAAGAGCAAATGTTTGGCTGCCTGATTGCATCTGTCCTTCTGATGTATTAATTCAATGCTGGATTTTTCAGGACTGGATGGAGTTGAAGCTACCTATTCTCCTCTTACCTTTTCAGAGTAACTCATAGTAGATATGTACCTTTCAACAGGTTTTGAAGGCCCAAATTCCTTTCATGTAGTCCTCTAATCACAAAGCTCTCCAATGTTCTTTTACATTTTTGGGCTGACAAGTGAATACTTGAATATCACTGTAAAATTATCTTGTGTTGGAAACAATAAGATTTTTTGTGTGGTTTTCCTAGAACAGACTATTCTTTACCATATCACCTGTAGTAAGATCAAAAGACTATAAAAAAAGCTTTCTTTCTGAAAGGTAAGAAGTGATTGTGGAAGAATTTCTTGAAAAGCAGAACTTAGAGAAGAACTAGGGCCTAACAGAAGTTTTGACACTACAGAAGCTTGCTTGGGGTGATGCACACTTGCCATTTACAGGATGGTCTGAAGTACGCACGGACTCTGCTCCTCCACGGTTCCCTGGGCAGCACAATCTGCCCTTCCCACAGCTATAAAGGGGAGTAACGGAGGATGGAGCGGAGTGAAGACAC